>PVJA010016881.1:0-32898 GCA_004027025.1 Myocastor coypus
AAGTTAAGGGCAAGATACTTGCCAAGAGGATTAATGTACGTATTGAGCATATTAAACATTCAAAAAGTCGTGATAGCTTCCTGAAACGTGTCAAGGAAAATGATCAGAAAAAGAAAGAAGCCAAAGAGAAAGGTACTTGGGTTCAACTGAAGCGCCAGCCTGCCCCTCCCAGAGAAGCGCACTTTGTGAGGACCAATGGTGCAGTTTTGGGATCTTCTATGCAGAGTATCATGTCATCTGCAAATAATGATAATTTAAGTTCTTCTTTTCCTATGTTCATTTTATTTCTTTCTCTTGTCTAATTGCTCTGGCTGATGTTTCCAAAACTATACTGTACAAGTGTAGTGATAGTGGAACCCTTTCTTTGCTCCTGATTTTAGAGGAAAAGCTTTCAGTTTTTGTCCTTTTAGTATGATGTTGACTGTTGCTTTGTCAAAGATGTCTTTTATCAGATTGAGATAAAGACCATCTATTCCAATTTTGTGTAGGATTTTTATAATTAATGGATGTTAGACTTTGTTAATTTTTTTCTGTATCTATTGAAGTGATCGTACAGGTTTTTTTTTTTTTTTTTTTTGCCTTCAGTTTTGTTGATACGGTGTATTATGCTTATTGATTTGTATATGTTGATCAATCTCCACATTCCTGGGATGAATCCTACTTAGTCATGGGTATATTCTTCTTGATGATTTGCAGCATTCTGTTGTCAGTGTTTTATTGAGGATTTTTGCATCTAGGTTCTTTATGGAGATTGGTTTGTAGTTCTTTTTTGGTTGGATCCTTCTCTGATTTTGTTATTGATGCAATACTTGCTTCCAGGAATGACTTTGGGAGTATTGCTTTCCTTTTAGTTTCATTAATGAGTTTCATGTTAGGGCTGTAAATTTCTTGTACAATTGAGCAGTGAATGTATCAGTACCTATACTTTTTTTTTTTTTGTTGTTTTTTTTGTTTTGTCTTTTTGAGACAGGGTCTCGCTATGCAGTTGAGGCTGGTCCTGAGCTCACTTTTGTAGCCCAGGCTGGTCTCGAACTCGCACCAGTCCTCCTACCTCAGCCTCCCGAGTGCTAGGATTACAGGCGTGAGCCACCACACCCGGCCTATACTTTTCTTGATACATCTGTTTTTCTTCTATTTTTTCTACTCAACAGGTAGATTTTTAATTACACTTCTATTTTATTGACTGATATTGATATATTTAGAATTTTTTTGTATCTTTTTGATTTAGCTTTTACAGCTTCCCAAGAGTTGGGATTATTGGCATGCACTACCACATCCAGTCTCCATTGTCCTCTCAGCATGCCCTAGGGGCATGGCAGGCTCAGGATCATTGTATTTTCTGTCTTATTAAAATAATAGTTCTTGAGGGTCAGCCAAATAGCTCAGCAGATTAAAATGCCTGCAAGTAGGCTCAGGGGCTAGGGGTTTGATCCTTGGGCCTACTGTGTTGGCCCCGCCCTCAAGGCATGCAGAGACAGCAAGTGAGATTGGGCAAGGTGGTGTGTGCCTGTAATCCAAGCTCTTGGGAGGCTGTAAACAGGCAGATCACTACGAGTCTGATCTAGTAGTGAGGCCATTTATACCCTGTAGACCCTTCCCTACAATACAAACAACAATCAAACCAAAATAAAACAAAAAACAGTTCTTGAAGTAGGTGTTGATTATTTTCTGGATTTCTATGGGATCTGTTGTGATTTCACCCTTTTCATTCCTAATTGCATGGATCTGAGTCCTTTATTTCCTTTTCTTTTTTTGATAAGTTTGTCAATTTTATTTAATCTTTCAAAGAACCAAGTCTTTGATTCTTTGGCTCTTTGCATTGTTTTCTTAGTCTCAATTGCATTAATTTCCATTCTAACCTTTATAATTTCTTCCTATGTGTGAGCTTTGGACCTGTTTTCTTTTTTCTAGAAAATTGAGGTTCAACATTAATTTATTTATTTGAGGTCCCTCTGTTTTCTGGATGTGAGGGTTCACTTCTCTGAATATCCCTCATTGGACTGCTTTCATTGCATCCCACAAATTGCAATTTTTTGTACTTATTTATTTATTTATTGAAATTTTTATTATTTTAATGAGCAAAAAGATAAGATAGCAATGAAGCAGTTTCAAAACCAATTAATAGGATAGTTACAATAATTAATAGCATGCATATTGTTGTCATCATAATAGTTATTCAGAGGACAAGATGCAGACCTGATATTTTGTCTAAACAATATTAGTACGAACTTTTATTCTCAATGAACTAAAACAAAGTAGCTGTATATTTATCCTCTCTTGTGTATATATATATATATATATATATATATATATATATATATATATTTCTTTATAAAGTTTCTAGTATTATTTAATTTAATTAAAACTAAATTAAATATTTCAAAACAATATTCCAAAATTCAAATCAAATAGTGAGTCCATCTTAGAGGCAAAAATGTTGTCTATCATATGTATGAATCTGTAATCAATTCAGAGTACTTGCATAGTATTTGAATAGGTTAATATATACAAAGGTATTAACTAAGAGAAAGTTTCCATGGCGGTAAAGAACTACTAAGAATAAAACATAACATAAATACTAGAATAGGAAATATATGACCAGAACTTCTAACAGTTTGAGAATAGGATATTGCACAAAGTCCTAGTATGTTGTGTACATGGACAATGTCTATGATGCTTACTGGTGGCCAAGTGTCGCTTGTGGGACTGAGCTACTGCTATTTCCTTGATATCCACCCTGTAGAACCAGACAGCATCATGACCCATAGGGTGCAGGAGAAGTCCATTTGTAGAGTATGCTGATGGACATATTCTGCTGCTGTATACAAAAGAATAGTTGAAAGATTGTTTTTGTATATCTCTTTTTCTCCTGTGTTTAATGTTTGCCCTATTTGGTGGGTTCTTTCCATTCTCCTTCATGCAGTTGTGGTCATGTTGATTTCTCTCTAGAGTATCTTTTAGTAAGCTGTGCAGGGTTGGCTTTGTCATCATGAAATTCTTTAGTTGTTCTTTGTCATGAAGGTGTTTCACTTCTCCATTGAACTTGAAAGAATGTTTTGCAGAGTACTTCAGTCTGGGCTGGAATTTGCTTCCTTGCAAGACTTGAAGTACTTTGCTCCATGCTCTTCTTGACTTGATGGTTTATAAAGAGAAATCTGCTGTTATTCTAGTGGGTTTTCCTTTAAATGTGATCTGTTTCTTTTCTCTAGCTGTTTTTAGTATACTGTTCCTGTGCTGAATTTCTGGGATCTTGATTATTATATGTCTGAGTGTGGTTTTAATTGGGTTGATGTTAGTTGGAGTTCTATATGCTTCAGTTATCTGAATGTCAGATTGTTTTCCCATATTTGGAAAGTTTTCTGCTACTACTTCTGCCCATATTCTTTTTATATCATTTGTACGGACTCCTTTCTTCTCATTAATGCCTATACATCTTATGCTGTTCATCTCTGCATCATCTTGCAGATGTCGGATTATTCTTTCTTGCGTCCTAGTTGCTTTAAAATATCTTTTCTTACCTCTTCACTAACTGCAATGGTGTCTTTAAGGTCTGAAAGTCTATTTTCGCTTTCATTGAAATGGTTTTGCCAGCTTGTGATTGGGGTTTTAAGTTACTGTATAGAACTTTGAATCTGCTTCATATATTCTATTACTTTCCTATATTACTCATTTAAGTATTTAATCATTTTTCTATTCTCTATTTTTTATCAGTGTCTTCTTTAGAAGTACTTAGTACTTCTTTTATTATAGGTATCATTTCTTTTTTACTTCAGAAATTATTTCTGATCTGATCTCCTCGATATCTTTCTGCAGTTGTTTCTTTACTTCACATACTATTATTTCAGAGATTTCAGGTGTGTGATTTCCAATTTCTTCTATTCTATTGTCTCTTGTATTTGTTCTGGGTGGTCTTGGGTTCTGAGAGTGCATTTTGCTCCTTCTCTGTGTCACTTTGTATAGCCCTGCCTTCAGACCTTTGGTATAGAGCTTTTGTAGAGTTCTTACCTTAGCACCAGATCTGGATGTACCAAGTTCAAACTTGTACAGATGGGTGTGGCTTGGATCGGGCTGCTGAGCTTCACTTCTTTCTGCTGTAGCCCTTGGAGGTGAACCTGCTGTGGCACTCTGGCAAGATACTCTGCTCTTGGATGAGCTGGGTGGGTCTTGTCTTTAGTCTCTGTGCAGGGAGTTCTGTGGCAGTTTTTCACACTGGGTCTGTCAGATGGATAAAGTTCCACTCACATGCTGGGCTTTGTTGCTGGGATGAATGAGTTTCCGGTGGGCCTAGGATGGTCTCACTTGCATGCTGGGCCTGGTTGCTGGGTAGAATGAGTTCCCAGTGGGCCTAGGGCAGTCTCATTCATAGTGCCATAAGTTGTAATTTGTTGCATTGGCATTATCATTTAATTGTAGATACTGTTTAATTTCTTCTTTAATTTCATCATGATCCATTAGTTGTTCAGTAAGATGTTATTTAATTTCCATGTATTTATGTATTTTTTGTGGTTTCTTTTGCCATTTATTTCAGTTTTGTTCTATGAGTGATATGTGGCCTATTAGGGAGAATGTTCCATGCATAGCTAAGAAGAAGATGTGTGTTAATGTGGTGTGAAACACTGTAGACATCTACTAAGTTCATTTGTTCACAGGCTTTTTTCAGTTTTGCTATTTCTTTGCTTATTTTTTGTCTACTTGATCTATCTCTTTGTGACAATGGGCTATTAAGGTACCCTGCTACAAATGTGGTACTGCTTATTAGATTTTTTATATCTATTGATATATACCATAGATAGTTGAATGCTCCTGTATTTGGTGCGTATATATCCACGATTGTTGTCTCTTCTTATTAAATTTTTGCCCTAACAAGCAGGTAGAGACCTTTTTAAAAGAATAGTTACCCTGCCATTTTCTGGGTTCCTGTTGCATTATTTTCCATCCTCTGACTTTTAGTCTATCAATTTCTTTTTGGGTTAAATGTGTTTCTTTCTCTTTCTCTTTCTCTTTAGTTTTCTTTCTTTCTTTCTTTCTTTCTATCTTTCTCTTTTGTTTTCTTTCTTTCTTTCTTTCTATCTTTCTCTTTCTCTTTTGTTTTCTTTCTTTCTTTCTATCTTTCTCTTTCTCTTTTGTTTTCTTTCTTTCTTTCTTTCTTTCTTTCTTTCTTTCTTTCTTTCTTTCTTTTGTCTTTTTCAGACAGGGTCTCATTGTGCAATTCAGGCTGGCCTTGAGCTGACTTTTTTGGCCCAGACTGGTGGCAAGTCTGTTTCTTTTGATTGGTGAACTGAGACCATTTACACTGATGGTCATAACTCATTTTTATTTGCTAATCTTTATAATACTATTTTCCTTTTGTTGGTTACCTATATTTACTATCTGTCTAATTGCTTGCCTTGCTTTGTGGCCTCTTTCCACTGGTATTCTTAGAATTGTGGTTTCTAGGGTCCCGGCAGGATGTCTCAGTGATCTAAAGCACCTGCTTAGAAAAGCTTAGGCGGCTGCAGAGACCGCGGTTTAATCCCTGGCACCACATGCTGTGCCAGCCCTGCCCTCAGGGCAGGCTGAGCCTGCCATAAAAATAAATAAATAAACAAACAAAAGTTCTGAAACAAGAAAAAAAATGGTTATTATAAAAAAAAGAATTGTGGTTTTCATTATCTCTCTAAAATATCCTTTATAACATTTTTGTAGAAATAGTTTGGTGATTATTATTATTATTATTATTATTATTATTATTATTAGTCTTTTTGAAACAGGGTCTCACGATGCAGTTCAGACTGGCCTTGAGCTCGTTTTTGTAGCTCAGGCTGGTCTTGAACTCACACCGATCCTTCTCCCTCAGCCTCCCAAGTGCTGGGATTACAGGCGTTCGCCACCACGCCTGGCTGGTGATCATTAATTTCTTTGTCATGCAAATATCTTTTTTTTTTTTCTCCACATTTCAAAAGATAGTTTTGCCAGGTACATCAATCTGGGTTGGGTATTTTTTTTTTTTCTTTTTTTCTTTCTTGAAAGTCTTCTTGACTGAAGAGTTTGTGTTGAGAAATCTGTGATTCAGATAGGCTTTTAAAAAGTGATGTGCTTTATTTCTGTAATGGCTTTTTTTTTTTTAAAGAATTATTTTATTTTATTTTTTCTTGTTTCAGAACTTTTGTTCTGAACAAATATAAAAACTATAAAAATATTTATTTATTTTTATAGCTGGCTCAGTCTGCCCTGAGGGCAGGGCTGGTGCAGCACGTGGTGCCGGGGATCGAACCGCAGTCCCTGAAGCCGCCTAAGCTTTCCTAAGCAGGCGCTTTAGAGCACTGAGGCATCCTGCTGGGCCCCTGTAATGGCTTTTAATATTATGTTTTTGTGACGAATTTCTGGAATCTTGAGTATTGTATGTTTTGGTGTAGATTTATTTTGGTCATGACTGGTTGGAATTCTATAAGCCTCACACTTTGAATGTCAAATTCTTTTTCCATGCTTGGAAAGTTTTTTGCTATTGGTTCAGTGAAAAATTTGTTATTATTATTAGTTACTAATTATTATTATTATTTTATCATTCGTACTCTCAGGTTTTCTCACTGACTCCCATCAATCTTCTTCGTATCATATAACAACTATTGGACTGATTTTTTTCTTTTTTTTTGTCTTTTCGAGACAGGGCCTCACAATGCAGTTCAGCCTGGCCTTGAGCTCACTTTTTGTAGCCCTGGTTGGTCTTGAACTCACACTGATCCTCCTGCCTCAGGCTCTCAAGTGCTGGGATTAGAGGTGCATACTCCCACGGCTTGGCTGTTGGATTGAATTTTAATGGTCCTTTGTTATTTTTAAGAAACCACTCTTTTTGTGACCAACAACCACAATCCTATCATCTAGATCTAATATTCTGTCCTACCTTGGATTAATTGGATGCATATGCTCTCATGGAATTTTTAATCTCCTGGGTATCTGTTTGAATCTGTTTCATAGATTCCATTTCTTTCCTATGTTGGGAGTCACGGTTTTCATCATTTTCCTAAGCTCTTTTGTTTTAAAAATCTAGGTCTTGGGGCCTGGCAGGATGGCTCAGTGGTCTAAAGCACCTGCAGGAAAGCTTAGGAGGCTGCAGGGACCACAGTTTGATCCCCGGCACCACATGCTGCACCAGCCCTGCCTTCAGGGCAGGCTGAGCCGGTCATAAAAATAAATAAACAAACAAACAAAAGTTCTGAAACAAGGAAAAAAAATTAAAATAATACATTATAAAAAACATTTAAAAAATCTAGGTCTACAATAGACTCACTGAGCAATCTTTCATTTTGGTTATATATTTCTTTAACTGGGGTATTATTTTCTATCTGATTTTCTCTATAGTCTGATTCATCTGACTTTTTTCTTCTGCTACCATTTCAGAAGATTCAGGTGGGTGGCTTCTGAGTTTCCCTGTGTGATTATCCCTCGGACTTGGCTTGGGCGAGATGAAGGTCTGGGATTGCATTTTGCCCCTGTTTCTTCTCATTTTCTATTATTAATCTTAGTTTGTCTTCTGGGATGATACATATGAATTTTTTATGATAGATAAGACTTTCTGAGTCAACAGATCTTCATCAGAAATATACTGTAAGTGGAGCTGCCTCTTAGTCTTTGTTTCTGTCCAAAGATCCTACTTTTCCATTTTACTGAGATGAGAAATTGCTATCTATTTGGCTAAGCACCCAGTCCTTTGGTGTTCAAATATGGTGATGGTTATGATGTCAGACAGTCACAGTGTTATCATACATGGCAGAACAACCGATTACAACAACTATGGCATTCTGGATAAAGCAGTATAATTATCAATAATGACAGCTAAAAGCACAGTCTAGAAACTGAGAAATTGTGGTAACTGTTCATGTGGTACCCTTAATTATAGTATTTAGATCTACAGTTATATAGCAAAATCCAACATAAACTAGGAACTTGTATGTAATGAATTTCCCTTTAGTAGAGTGATTTCATATTGTGTGTGTATGTGTGTAACAGATAATTAACATCCAAACTTTGGGAAACTTGAGAAGAGGACTGGAGAGAAAGAATAATGGAGAAAGCAAGAAAATACTGAAGCCAACCAGGAAAACTAGAGTCAGTGTTCGCTTACATGAAAAATTCAAAAAATTTGAGAAAGATAGTTGAGGAAAGAGAGAAAAAAGATGTAAAAAGCCAAGCAATAAAAGTAGAAACATATACAAACAAAAACCCACCTAAGTTGTAAAAAGTAAAAAAGGAAGAAAGAAAGAACTTAATAAAATTTCTCTGGTGTCCACAGTTCTGTGGTAGTGTCCAAGTCAGACCCCAAAACTGTGCTGGGTAACCCTTCCATGATTTTAGTAGGGTAAGTGATGGATGTGGGGCTCATCTTGGCCTTTGGATGTGGGGGCTGGGACTGGTCTTCAGCCAGAGACTTTCTGTCTGCCCCTTGATGACCTGCCCATGTCTCTTTATGTCTCGTCAGTCATCACTCCTCCAGTTGCTGGGTTGCTCTCAGACAGAGGCAGCCCAAGGTTGCTCCCAGTTCCATGGGCACACCCAGCCCTAGTACAGCCTCTGCTTCACTCTGCAGCATTTCTCTCCTCTCATGTCTCTCATGGCTGGGTGGTGGTTGTGGGGACTGCTATGGGTCAATTCATGCTCCTGCTGCCACAGTGGTGACAGACCAAGGCTGATTGGTCCTCTGTAGTAGTGACTGCAGACTTCCCAGTTGTTGCCCTGCATTGGCCCAAGACTGCTTAAGTCTTTGTCTATGCCCTTCTTTCATGCTGATGCTAGGAGGGCAGAAAGGGTCCTGTTGTGCTGTTTATTAGCTTTACTGCCACTGCTGTGGTCCCTAACCTTGTTGTTGCCAGGGGATCCAGTTAGCTGCTTTGGGGCATGACAAAGGAAAGCAAAGGAAAGCAACAAGACTAAACAAAACAACAAAATTTGCTAGCAGGCTGTGGTTTCCTCTGTTTAGGGAAGGCAAAGAGACAAGGGGCCTTATATCCAAATCTATCCTATGTGGCTTGCACTGTCACACTATAGCAGTAGTACATGTCTATTCTTATTTCAATACCATGCTGTTTTTGTGAGTATGCTTTCTTGGTATAATTTGAAATCAGGTATTATGATGTCTTTAGCCCTTTTTTAATCTTACTTTGGGTCTTTTCTATTCATGTATATTTTAAGTTTTTTTTTTTTTTTTAAGAATTTTAGTTCTGTGAATCTTGCTGGCATTTTGTTTATTTATTTAGTCTTTTTAAGACAGGGTCTTGCTATGCAGTTCAGGCTGGCCTTGAGTTCACTTTTGTAGCCCAGGCTGGTCTCGAACTCACCTTGATCCTCCTGCCTCAGCCTCCCAAGTGCTGGGATCACAGCATGCCCACCACACCCAGCTTGTTGGCATTTTGATAAGGATTTATTTTATTACTTTTATAGCTAGCTTTTGATCATATGGCCATTTTAACAATATCATTTCTGTAAATCCACAAACCTAAGTCTTTCTATATACTAGTGTCTTTTTCACTTTCTTGGTTAGATTGATTTCTAGGTATTTAATTTTTTGAAGCTATTTTGGATAAAACTATTTCCTTCATTTCCTTTTTAACTAGTCCACTATTGGTGTATAAAAAAATCTATTGCCAATCTCGGTGTGGTGGTGCACACCTGTAATCCCAGCACTTTGGAGGCTGAAGCAGGAGGAGCCTTGAGAATTCAAGACCATCCTAGGCTATGAAGTGAGCTCAAGGACAGCCTGAACTGGATAGTGAGACCCTGTTTCAAAATTAGAGAGAGGGAGAGAGAGAGAGAGAGAGAGAGAGAGAGAGAGAGAGAGAGAGAGAGAGAATCTATTGCCTTTTTAATGCTGATTTTTTTGTCCCTTTAAAAAATTTTAATAATACAGGGTCTTGCTAAGTTGCCCAGACTTCCTTTAGACTTAATATCCTTTGATCTGTCCCTCCAAAGTAGTTAAGATTACAGGCACATGCTACAAGGCCTAACCTAAGATTGTTGCTGAGAAATTTCCAGAACTATATCAGGAAGAGATTCATACCTATCAACTGACAGAACTATATGGTCCTGTGGATTATATATCAAATGTTCCATGTTTCTGTAGTAGATGTTATCTGTTGGCAAAAGCTCTCCTCTAGGGGGGAGGACTGGAAGCTCAGAATGATTGCTTACTATCTTCCCAACCCTTGCTATTTGGTAGAGTATCTGTTTACAAGAAGTCTGGTAATTTCCAAAAAGACCAACATTTGCTCTTTCTTCTCTCAAATTGAGGTGGGGAATTGCCTGGGGATTCCTTTGGGATCATTAAGGTAGAAGATATGAATGCTGCTTTGATACCTGTTGCTGCAGCTAGAAGTTTGTCATTGCTGGTCTACAAGATGCTTCCGTCTGTCACAGCGTTATGCTTAGCTTAATGAGTTTCTCTGTCTACATGACTTTTGGCTCTCCATATCTCCTATTAATGAATACTTGGAGAGGAATTTCTTCTCTCCACCTTTTAGTTTTAGTTTATTTTATTCACTAATTAGCAGCACAGACAAATTGAGCTTTAAAGAGCAGGGCTTTTAGAGAAAGTTACCCATGGTGTGGAATTATCTTGAAACTCTGTTTTGTGTTAATAAGCAAATTAAGGCAGTCTGTCCAGGAGGATGGGTGAAAAGTGGGCGACCAGGACCAGGAACAAGAAGAAGTCATTCAAGCTACTAGGTCTGCATAAAATTCACCCCCACAATAAGTAACTCAGAACCACGGAACCATTTATTGTGCCTATGGACTGAGTGTGGCCAGCTTGTTTCTACTCTCTTTGGCTTCAACTGGAATGACATAAAGACTAGGTGGGGTCACACACAAGCTCATGCACTCGTGTGTTTGGCAGCAGAGTGTGGCTGCCCATCGTACCTTTACTAGGGCCGGAAGCTGGAATGTCTGAACATGGCCTCTCTGTGGAACATAATATCTGTGCTGTTTTTGTATGATACTCCTTATAACGATGCAGTTAACACAATTCATGAGTATATTTGTCTGGAGAAAATCATAGGAGCTTTTTAAAATTTTTATTTTTATTTTTTTGTGGTACTGGGGATTGAACTTGAGATCTCGTGCTTGCCAGGCAAGTACTTATATCACTAAGCTATCTCCCTGGCCCTGGAGAAAACTATAAATATAAACTACATATGTAAGTTTAAAATCATTACATCTGGGTTGCTATGGATATTAGAGCTTCATCTATGATATTTTATTGTATAAGAAATATCTGTATCAAATATAAAATATTACAGTTGTTACATATGGATAAAGAAGCATAGGTATTTGATATTATTGTTTGTATTTTTCTTTTTGTTTTTTAGGGGGGTGGGACTGGGACTTGAACTGGGGACCTTGTGCTTGCCAGGAAATCATTTAACCCACTGAGTTATCTCCTCAATCCCTTTGTATTTTGCTTTCTATAAAGGAAAAATTTTACCAAGTGAAATGAAATCAGTGTATTAAAGAGACATCTGCTTTCCCCACATTTGTTCTAACACTCTTCACCATAGCCAGGAAATGGAAACAGCCTACATGTCTGTCATCCAAGAACAAATCAGGAAAACGGATATACATCCATACTGGAAGACTATTCAGCCATGGAAGAATGGAATCTTGTCATCTGTAACAACATGGATGGAACAGGGAATAATAATGGCTACTGAAATAAGATAGTCAGACAAAGGCAAGCATCCTATGGTCTTGCTCATATGCGAGTCTAAAAAGCTGGATCTCAAAGGTGCTGAGAGTAGCTGACAGTGGTTACTGAG
This sequence comes from Myocastor coypus, assembly GCA_004027025.1. Taxonomy (NCBI): domain Eukaryota; kingdom Metazoa; phylum Chordata; class Mammalia; order Rodentia; family Myocastoridae; genus Myocastor; species Myocastor coypus. The sequence goes on from PVJA010016881.1 coordinate 11,784, forward strand.
GGCAGGAGAGCAGGGCATATGGAAGGGTGGTAGAAGTCTAATCCACAGGTACCAACAGGCACTGAGTTGGGATCACAAAGCCCTCCTGTGCTAGTGAACAGTAGAATGGCTACCAGGAGCTGTGTGTCACACATGTCACAGAGCTGGAGAGAAGATCATGAATTTTTGAAAGAAATGATACATATTTCTGGAGACAGATGTTTACTCTGAACATTATATGGTACATATGTAATGAAATATTTTATTGCAGTCTATAGACACGTACTAGTTTTGTTTTAATTTTTATATTTCTTCTGTATTGTGTAAAAATGTAAACAAAATGTAAGGAAGGGGCATTCTTAGAAAATAATGTTTTAAAAAGTCAGAGCATTAGTCTGGGTGTAGTAGCCTGTGCCTGTAATCCCAGCACTTGGGAGGCAGGAAACAGGTGGATCACTATGAGTCAGAGCTGCATAGTGAGACCCTGCACACACACACACACACACACACACACACACACACACACACACACCAGTTAAGAGCATTGACATTTGTACTACCCATTAAAAGAAGATAGAAAAAACAAGGGCCGGCCAGATAGCTCAATGCATTAAAGCTTCTGCTTAGGCATTGCGCAGCGGCCAGGGTTCAATCTCCTGCGTGCAGTGCTGGCCCTGCCCGCTACGGTGTGCTGAGACAGCTACTAAGACTGGGCGTGGTGGCGCGCGCCTGTAATCTCAGCATTTGGGAGGCTGAAAACAGGAGAATCACTAGTCTGGTTTACATAGCGAGACCCTGTAGACCCTGTACTAAAAATACATAAAAATATGATAGTAAAACAGTATTACTGAATAAAAAAGCATAAAGTAATGAAAAATCAAAAGGAAATAAACTCAGTCAGAGGACAGAGCGAGAGAAGTCAAAGATTAAAATGATGAGGAAAAAGCATAAAGAAGTCAGAGAAAAGGTAAGAGTAAAAATCACAACTGGTGCCGAAGAAGAGCCCACACTCCAAACTGCGCAGATGTTACGATCAAAGATATGACAGGAAGCAAAACTTTCCTGAGGCAAAACAAAAGACTTCATTAATGAATTTAGAAAGGAGTCGCGGGGGTCCTGATTAGGTGTGTGAGAAAAACATCACTGCCTGGACCCTGCCTTGCTTTTGGGTGATAAGGCTAAGCAAAGACAACCACCTAGGGTCACAGTCTATAGTGGAACAAAATCAGGCAGGCGCCTGAGTTCTTGGTAGGCAGCGTGATATGATTTGTATCTTGATGTCTCCTCCAGCCCTCCTGTGGTCTTGGATGGGCTTTTCCGCGGCAGAGGCAGCTGAATCCAGCTTGTGGTTGGTTCATGGTCTAGCACTGGGATGGCGGTGTGAGCGCGGCACCTGTCCTGGGGCGGGCAGACGGCGTCCAGGTAAGGGAGGGCAGGAGGCTTGCTCCTGCATTCTTCGCGTCTGCTGCTCTTGGCGCTTTCACAGTCTGCTGCGCCCATGAACTGTGGCCGGGAGCCAGCTGATTAGGGTCTGAAACCTCCGCAGACTGTGAGTTAAATAAACCTTTCCCTCTTTAACCTTGAAAGTCAGGTATTTTATATCAGCAACAATAGAGAAATAAGATACATGCCCCCACATCAAGGCTGTCTTCAGCGCGTTAGAGGTTGGTGGGAGGGATGCTGCAGTGCCCAATCTGCTTTAATTTGTGACGATAATACTAAAAATTCTGCTGTGTGCTGTCATATATAAGTTGGAAAATGACTCCAAGTTTTTACCTCAATGAACTGAGGAATACATAGCTTGGAAACAAGCAAGCCATCAGATGACGGGCTTTAAAAATGTTCTTTTTTGTTTAGGTTCCACAGTTAAGAACTTAATTGTAGCAGGTGTTTTTAAGTCAGTTCTTTGCTCAGGGCTAAAGTCAGAGTCTCCAAAGTGTCCATTAGTTGGCATTGCTACTTTCTCCTATTTTTTCAGTACAAAGAAATGTATTTTTTCAGTGACAGGGTTGGCCTGTTGTATGCATGGATTCTGGATCTAGGTTCAACTAGCAGCAGATTAGGAATGTTAAAAAGAAAAGTGTTTGTCTGTACTGCGCATGTGTAGGCTTATTTCTTGTCTTTAGTTCCTGAACAGTACAGTTCGTGGGCCCTTCATATCTGTGGGTTTTGGTTTCTCTTGGGGTTCTGAAACCAGTTCCCTGTGGACAGCAGCCACTCTCCCCGCCTCTGACTTTCAGTAGAGTCTTCTGCTACCTACAACTCACAAGATTCCCTCTTTTTTCTAGTCCAAAACCAGGATGGCAATATGTCAGTGACAGGGACATGATGTTTGCAGGTTTTCTAAACCCAGAAAGTGTTTTCTTCATTATTTTACTGAAATAGATTTTTTTTCATGATTTAATATTTTTATTGTTTAAATTTAACAATGGTTATGTTACATATTTTCATCATCAGATCAGTTTAGATTAATAGATATAGGTATATAAAATTGATCAAACAATTAAATATTAACACTTTCAATAAACATTACTTTTTTTCCCTTTTTTTTTTTTTTTTTTTAAAGTTGACACATTGCATATTGTCCTCACAATAGTTTTACAGAGCCCAGTGTTTGGGCATGACCCACCTGAAATAGATTTTTATTCACTAACACAAAAACCTCTCTCTTGATAAGGAATATGAGTAGTAATTCTATATTTCTTAAAACTCATTTTGTATCACCCGAGTTTATTGGGTTTTCTTTTTGTAATTATGAGAAATGAATAAACTCCTATTGGCAGATATAATCTGTGATTAAGATCCTGTTTATAACCTTTTCCAACTAGAACTTGTGCGTAATTCTTCTGGGCTAACTGTACTTAAAATCAGAATATGTAATACAATCTTAACTTAAATTATGCATAGAAAAAGAACTTTAAAGAAATAAAATAGTAAGTGAGGATATCTTTGGGTGGTGAGATTCTGGGTAATTTACATTTGTATATCTAAATATCTTTTTTTTGGTGGCTGGTTCAGCCCACTCTGGGGGTGCAGCTGGTGCTTGGGATTGAACTGCAGTCCCTGCCTGCTTGCCTAAGCTTACCTAAGCAGGTGCTTTAGACTACTGAGCTATCTCACTGGCCCCTCTAAACATCTTCTGACAGCAATAAATGTATTTTTATCACCAGAGAAATGAATGTCAGCCTGATAAGTGACATACGATTTTACAGATGCCATAAGATACATATTATTTAAATTTTTTAATTACACATCACTCCTTTATTATACTGATCTGGAAAAAGACTTACAGTTATGCTCAAAATGAGTACTGGCCCATGTGGCAGGGCCAAGCCATCTGGAACATGACTGAGAAGTCAGAGATGGTGAGATGCACTTAGACATGGTCAAGAGGCATTTTCACTACCATCAAAACAAGGCAGAGGGGTCCTAAGATCCACAGGGTACACCCCTACCCCATAGAGGCCAGAGCCTGTTCCATACTGGTATGAGGAATGGCTTATTTACTGATGACCACATGTTATTCAACCATCACTAGAAGCCCCAGAAAGGTTTTTGTTTAGATACCGGATTTTTCTTTTGTAGAAAAATTGAACATGTGAACTTAACTCAGGATTGGTCCTAACCTTCTGGAGCCAGTTCCTCTAGGGTGAGGGGAGACATTGTATTTAAATCACCATGCAGATTACATTCATCTCTCACTGGAATGTTGAGAGCTCCCTGGCTGACTGAACTACAGCCGAGCGCAGGGCTGGCTCTGGGGAGCAGTGTACTCAGGCTGCTTCTCCCTGGCGGTGCCTTGGCATGGTTATCCCTGTCCCCTACTCAAGCAGATCCATAGTAAACAAAGCAGAAGCACTAGACCAGCAGTTTCTATCTCTCAGCTCTCCTGGATAAGAAGAGCCTTCCCTAGGCTTGGACTGAGAACTAGAGGTTGTATCCTAGAGGTACTGTTCTGACTAAATTCTATCAAGGGAGTGGGTACAGGAGCCAAAAGGCTGACAGGGAAGTCGAAGCCACTGGTCTGCAGCGACAGCACAGGATGCCTACAGATGTGGTCAGTGTGGGGGAGAGGTGTGGAGGGAGGGGTGGATGGGGCGCAGGCTGCCTGGTGGTCCTCACTTCTTGGCCTTGCCCTGGGCAGCCACAGCTTCCATGGCTTTGCACTTGGTCTCTTCATCCCCTAGGAACTACCTGGGCTTGATGGGTGTTAAGTTCTTATCCAACTCGTAGGTAATAGGAATACCAGTTGGCAGGCTCAGCTGCATGATAGCTTCCTCAGCGAGACCTTCCAGATGCTTGACTATACCCTGGAGGCTGTTGCTGTGGGCTGTAATCAGCACCCTTTCCCTTCCTTGATCAGGGGAACGATTTCTTCATTCTAGAAGGACTGAGCTCTGGCAATAGTGTCTTTCGGACGCTCACAGGAAGGCAGCTGATCTGCAGTGAGGTCTGCACACCTACGATTCTTGCTGATGTTGCTGTAGAAGGGATGGTCCGGCTCCATCGGAGGCGGCAGGACATCATAGCAGCGCCCCCGGATCTTCACCAGGGCCTTGCCATGCTTGGCAGCCATTTCTGCTTTATTAAGGCCAGCCAGGCCCCCATAGTGCCGCTCACTGAGATGCCAAGTTCTCAACACTGGCAGCCACATCTGGTCAGTGGCCCCCAGTACTGTCCAGAGGGCCGGATTGCTCTTCTCTGCACTTAGGTGAAGCAGATATCAAATTTGTAGCCAGCATGTCGCAGTGCTTGTCCACCACACTTACCCTCTTTGTGGCCTGCCGGACTCAAGTCGGCATCATACCAGCATCTGAAGTGGTTCTCCAGGTTCAAGGTGCGGTTACCATGCCGGATGAGCACCAGCTTATAGGCGGCCATGCCAACGGGCGAGGGAAGCGGTGCAGTGAGACTGGAGCTGGCTGAGATTCTGGGGGCAATTCGCCTGCCTAACGTAAATACTACACATGAGGCCAAAATTGAGAGGAATATACTAGGTGCTAAATACGTAGTTTGCAACCTTCTGATGATGAATATACCATGAATTCTCTTTTCTTTTTTAAAATTTAACAGTGCAAAAGGAATAAACTTTTGGGATGAGGAAAAGGAAAAAGGAAAAAGATGAAGGGAAAAATCATGTGTGTATATACATAGGATAGCTAAGATGATTGTACTGCTGATTTCTATTAGTTTTTTTGAAGATAGCAGCTAAAGCTTAAAATTTTTGCTTTTTCCAGTTTAAATGGTTATATTTGGTAATCTGAGCAGCTCCACTGAAGATAGCAACATGCAATATAACAATGCATGTTGACGACTTACCATCTTGTTTTTTGAAATTGTATAGTGTTTCTAATGTCTTATCTATTATTTTTCTATTCTCTTTAAAATAAAAGGAAGTTTAAAAGTTTTTACATGTGGCATGTCTATGCATTTCTTTCATACTGAAGAATATTTTGTAAACATGCTAAAATAGCATATTTTATTCAATATAGTAATGCTAAAATGGCCTGAAAGTAGGAAAATACAGGGACCAGGGATATAGCTCAGTGGTATAAGCATATTCCTGACAAGCTCAAGGACTCACGTTCAATCCCTGGTATTGGGTTAAAAAAAAAAAAAAAAGAGATGCACTTCTATTTTTAACTCTGGAATAAACTGCAGCCCTATCCTCTTACAATTAAGTTAGCTTTTATAGCCAGTGAGAGTCTAAACAGGGAGTTTTACTATAAGACACATACTAATAATTTTTTCTTTGTATTTTATTTATTTTTCATTTTATTTTATTTTTTTTCTTGTTTCAGAACTTTTGTTTGTTTGTTTATTTATTTACTTTTATGGTTGGCTCAGCCTGCTCTGAGGGCAGGGTTGGCGCAGCCGAGGATTGAACTGCGGTCCCTGAAGCTGCCTAAGCTTTCCTAAGCAGGCGCTTTAGGCCACTGAGCCATCCTGCTGGGACCTTTCTTTGTATTTTAGGGAAGGGTCTACAGGGTGTTCAGGGTCTCACTACTAGATCAGACTTGTAGTGATCCACCTGTTCACAGCCTCCCAAGAGCTGGGATTACAGGTGTGCACCCCCCGTGCCCAGTCTCAATTGCTGTCTCAGTGAGCCCTGGGGATGGGGCTGGCACGGCAGTCCTGAGGGTTGAACCCCCAGCCCCTGCACTTGCTGGTAGGCACTTTAATCCACTGAGCTATTTGGCTGGCCCTTCATAGTAATAATTTTTGTAAAAATAATTATTTTTATTTCAAAGTAACAAGTAGAGAGGATTTTGAATGTTACCAGCATAAAGAAATGACAAGATATATGAAGTGAAGGCTATACTAATCAATTGCCTGATCTTTACACCGTGTGCACATGTATGGAGATGTCACGTTGTACCCTGCAAATATGTATAGTGACTATGTGTCAATTAAAAATCCAAATAATAAGACTGGGCAGTTAGCTCCATGGCATAAGTGCCTGCCTGGCAAGTGCAAAGTCCTGAGTTTGATCCCCAATATCCTCCTCAAACCCCATATATATTAAAATTTAGTTTATGTGAAATAGCTGCAATGCAGTAATTATTTTTGAATACAGTTATTATGATGAAAGAGAAGAACTTGAAGTCCTATAGCACAGTTTGGAGAAGAAAGAGCTTCAGAGTGAAGTTCAATTTCCATGTTGGGTGGATGAGGATGCTGGAGAGGGATGCAATGAGTAGTGGAGATGCTCTCTCTCTCTCTCTCTCTCTCTCTCTCTCTCTCTCTCTGGTACCAGGGATTGAACTCAGGACTGTGCACTTGCCAGGTAAGCATTTAGTCCACTGAGCTATCTCCCTGGCCCCTGAGATGTGCTTTCATGTGGATGGAAATTTGGTTTTCAGATCCCCCACAGGGGAAGGATTTCTCTTATAACCATTTTCTTAATGATAATTGGATTTACAAGGGAAAAAAGTGACCGATGTGGTCAATATACCTACCAATCTTCATATGCAATGTAAAGGATGAACTATTTTTTATGATTATACAAAGCAACTTCGGATTTATGCATCATGGGGCTGCGGCAAACACTGGAGACTATTTGGAAGGAAGCATAGTCTTTCTAATATTACCTTTGTGCTCAGAATCTTACTGTAGAATTCTCATTGGAAGAAATTCTACAAAGAGTTTGATGAAGATCAAATGTCTTCTGAGATTAAACTAGCAGCATGTATTTGACTTTTCTTCTATTATTATTTATTATTTATTATTTATTAATTTATTGCTCAGCCTGCTCTGAGGGGATCTGTGGTCCCCTGTACCCGCTTAAGCTTGCCTAAGCAGGCATTTTAGACTGCTGAGCTATCTCAACATCCCCTCCAATTATTTTTTTAGATTAAAATGCAATTTTTTTCAAAAGACATTCACAATTATTACTGAACTCACTAGGCTTACAAAATAATAGAAACTATCAGCTAGTTGAGCTGTAGCTTCTGGAATCTTAAAGATAAGAGGGGGCTAGAGTGTCGATGGACGCGGGCTTACAGGCACAGCAGCGGTGTTGGGTGGCTCTGAACATTGTCTTTCAAGAGTACACTGGGCGAGTCTTATTTTTCTCAGGCACACTCTAGTCTTACGGAAGTGCCGTGACATATTTGTGGTGGACACACTTGAGATTAGACGTGGGTGTTAAGTTTTTGTGAATGTGAAGCGCTGCTATGCCAAGTGAGTGTTATCAAAGGGATGAGGTGCTTGCTCCTTTGATGCGCAAGTCATCAGATTTACCATTTCCACTAGATGGCATTAGAAACTTCTAATTACTAGCCACTTCTCTTAGGTTGGAAATTATACCTGCATGTTTTAAGAGGCAATTGTTTGTTGACTCTCTGGTGTGTTTTAAGTACATTGCCAGGTATGTGATTAAGGCATTGCTATCAGACCTCACCCCCCATCCAACTAGCTTCTGGAGAGATAGAATGCCATGCCTTATTTCGTGTTCTGAACAAGAGTTTTGGAAGCAACATACACCCTCACCCCACTATAAATCACAGCCTAATGATGCTAGTCCCTCTGATCCTATTGAGACGATCAGTTCAGAGCAAATGTTATCAGGCAGGCAGGTAGGATAAGTGAAAGCTTGTGTTCCCAGGATATAGAGGGCTCCTGCTCTTGTACTTTCTTTGGAATCACATCCAGGGTTTCAAACATGAAGGGGCAAAAGCAACAATAAAATCTAAAGAGCGGTGCTCTGTGGTTGTTACCGGGAAATGGTGTAGCTCTTTAAATTATACATGAAAATTTCAAGTGTCTAGAATGGATACAGATGCCTGCGTTTCCGGGCAGTCCGCCTCTTCAGAAGCTCTGTGGAGCCGAGCCTGGGCAGTGGGTGTGGCGAGCACGTGCCTCTTCCTCTGTTCTCACAGTGGCTTGTCTCTGGGGCTGCGGCTGCTGCTGGCTTCCCAGCCCGCTTTCATCATTTCTTCCTGTTGATTGGTGTCACCTCGCGTGCTTAGGACGTCTGCCTGTCTGCTCAGAGTGTGAACACATTCCTCAGAATGCTGATCTGCTCGTTTCGCACCAGTGTCAAAATGACTTATTAAATTCGGCACCTCCTGATACTCAGTGGCTGATGTGTTGCTGTCCAAACAGTAAATGACAATAAGCATATGCAGCTGGTGGGCCTAGCAAACTCATTTAATTTGATAAAAATGTCACCGCAACATGCTTTAAATCGCTGTCCTTTTCATCATTGCTAATTGCTAGCTACAGACCTTTTTCCTATGCTTAATACAAGTGTTAGAATACTGCTCCTTCCAGCCTGATTAAGAATTTAAAAAAAATGTAGAATTCCTTTTCAGTGGCAGCATTATTTCATCAAGAGATGGATTTTGCTCTTAATTAGCCAACATGCCACTAGGGAGGCTTCAGAGCCATGGGTGTGAAACAGCCCCAAGCAGGAGATCAATCTAAAGGAAAAAAATGGTGGCTGGGGAATAATTGGCAGCTCCAGTGAACGTGGGCTGGTTATAACAGTGACAGTATGTTCCCGTGGAATATCACAAACCTCGCTCTCCTATTTCCAACTTGGCACATTTCAAGCTCAACAAAGGATGAGCGATATATCCCATGGTTATTTGTCTATTGTTTCGTATTTTTTCTTGCCGCTTCGCTGAGGTTTTTCTCATGTGTGGTCTTGACAATCTGGACATTTCCCCCTGGATGGATTAGGGGATTAAGAAGGTATACAAATTCAAAAAATAATAATCTTTGAGTAGCTTGATGCTTAAAAACAGACCTGGAGCAGTACAAATCTGTACTAATTTGCCAAGCCCAAAGGCTCATTTAAGAAACAAGATGGCCCCACCCATGAATTGAACTCAATTTTTTTGAAAAGCTGTATACCAGATCAACTGCAAGATGGCTACATTTATTTGATTATATTGAAAAATGAAAAAAAATTACAACACACATTTTTTTCTTCTTAAGTAAACTGACATTTAACTTGATTAAAACCTACTTGTTTTACTTTTCCTTTTAAAATAAACTTTGTGGGGCTGGTGAGATAGCTCAGTGGACTAAATGCTTGCTTAGGAAAGCACAGTGACTGGGGTTCGATCCCCAGCACTGCATGCTGAGCCAGCCCTACCCCCGGATGTGCTGAGCTGGTCACTGGATCTAGGTGTGTTGATGAATGTCTGTAATCTCAGCACTTGGGAGGCTGAGACAGGAAGATCACTATGAGTCTGGGCTGCATAGTGAGACTCTGTGCCAAATACATTAAAAATAAATAAATAAAATAAAATAAGTTTTGTATGTGGAGTCCTGCTCCTGGAGAGGGCAGGTGGATGGCCATGCAGGCCACCAGCCCTCTGCATGACAGTTAGTGCCTTCTGCCAGCACGGGGCTTTACCTGGGGCCCTTGTGCAAAATAAGATGAACAAAAGAGGGACATTGGTCTCTTGTACAGTTCTTGCAATTTGGGGCTTGCTCATCTTTCTTCCTCCTCTTGCTAAAAGGGAGGCACTGACCCTGGATTATTGTCCTTTTGATTTCTGTGGTTGAATATATTATTTCAAGATGGTCATGGAAGAAAATTCTGAGTGATCGCCCCTGCTTTCATTGACCAGTTGAAACGAAACAGTTGCAGTGTGATTTTAAAATAAACTTCTGCTGGAACTCCTATTTTATATCAAAAGTTAAGAGTCACATCTTGGTCACCAGGCAACCTCGCAATGTCAGAAGCCGCTTTGTGTTCTCTTCTCTGTCTGTGTTGATAATGCCACTGGTGTAGAGAAGAAGATGTCTTTGTAGAACTTCCAGGACAGTCCATGCAAGTGCTTTCTGCTTAAACTGAGAAGTATCAAAGAGCAGCCACCATGTATGAGGAGTCTGAGATGCCTGAGTCACAGCTCTGAATTTCCTGAGCTCAGCAGCGATTACCTGGGTGGTTTGAGGAGAGACAGAACAAATGCTCTGTGTCTTGATCAATGTGGGCTGTCAGTGATGACAGCAGCTACCCAACAACTGGTTCTGGCTGCTGACGAGGGTCATCGTCCCACACCCAGCAGAACGTGAGGCACCACAGTGCTGTGTGCGCCTGCTATGGTTTATGTCTAGTTGTCCCCCTAAAGCCTCATGTAATCATGGGCGGGGACTTCTGCAGATAGAGACTTGAATCATGAGTCCCTGGGATATGTGTTTTAATACTGATGGGACTATGGTTGGAGTACTTCTGGGATTATGGGTGTAGCCTAGGGCAGATAGGCTGAGGTGGAGAGCCTGAATGTAATATAAAGAGAGACAGAGAGACAGACTCGGGCTGTTGCTCTCTGTTCCCCTGTTTGGTCCGTTGCCTCTGTTGCCATTGTTGCTGTTCTGCCACCAGGAACTGGATGCTCTCTGCCCTGTTCCACTCAGCCTTGGGCCAGCCGATTATGGACTGAAACCTCCAGTAACTGTGAGCTAATAAACCTTTCCTTCCTTCATTTTGAGTGTTGGGTATTTGTCCCAGCAATGAGAAAAAAGTAACTGAGACAGCGCCTCTGGCCAACACGCTCAGGCCACCCAGGTTTTTACCTTGTGTGGATATACCCACAGCTTCAGCCACAGCTCCACTCACATCAGTGCTGACTGGCAGTGCCCATTTACAACAAGGGTTTACGCCCAACTCAGACTTACATCATCCTGAGTGGAAGTCCTGAGCTCTCTGCCTTTCGGCCTCATGATAAACACCAACCCTCATTTATTAGCTGCCAGAAGCTTTCCTAGATTATATTTATTCCCCCAAACAAGCTAGGTGATAGTCTTTATTGGTCACATAAAATAAAAGTTTCCTTTCCTTTTGCATAAGCAATATATAAACATATACTCTTTTGAAATATTAAAGCAATAAAGTCCCAATTCACTGGACCTGACCCAATGCAGAGTGGCTCTCAGAGGAGTCAACGTCAGGCCATGGCCTGTGGGCACCGAACAGTATTTCTCTCTACTCACACATGTCTATTTGCGGGCCTGTCCAAAACCATCTAGTATTGTTCTGGTGTGTGCTTTTTCCCAAACACGAATGTTATCACTGTCTGTGTGTCATCTTGAAGCTTGGGCTTTTAACTGAGTGATCCGCTGAGAGCTGGCTCTGTTGTTCTGTGGAAGTCTGGGTCCTTCCTTTGAAGAGCAGTGTGAGCTTCTTTTTTTTTTTTTTTTTTGTCTTTTTGAGACAGGGTCTCACTATGCAGTTCAGGCTGGCCTTGAGCTCACTTTTGTAGCCCAGGCTGGTCTCAAACTCACACCGATCCTCCTGCCTCAGCTTCCCGAGTGCTGGGATTACAGGCGTGCGCCACCATGCCTGGCCAGTGTGAGCTTCTGTAAGATGAAAAGAACAGAGTTGGTGGAACAGCTTCTTTTCATTCTGTAGATGAGAAAGTCAAGGCCTTGGGCAGTGAAGCGACTGTAAGGCTTCAGGCTGTGAGTGCTAGGACGTGGGCAGGAGCCCAGGCTGGGCTGGCTCTCTGCGACCTTCTCAGTCGCCAGCTTCCCCTTGGGACGCCATCTCGTGCTGCCTTTCCCTGTGCACACCTCTCGCTTGTTTCACTCTCAAAGCCACACCAGGTTCTAGGTCCACATCTCTGACACAGGCATGTTAACTTCTGGGGCCGGATCTACCCGACCTTGAAAGTGCTCCCGGATGAGCAAACATTTTGAAAATCATTTTACATGGGTGGCCCATGATGCCTTTCAGCATTTTCATGTTTTATTTTGCTATCCAAGTAGTTTTGTAATCTCTTGGGCTGTTTAACCTCACAAATCCTTTACAGAGTTTCCCCTGGTGGGCTCCGGTCCTCATACTCAGGTAGATGCTTACTAGGTAGAAGCATTTGTGTGTGTGTGTGTGTGTGTGTGTGTGTGTGTGTCCTGAAGGTGGAACTCAGGACCTTGCCCTTGTCAGGTAGAGACTTACACCACTGAGCTATCTCTCTGGCCTTGTTCCTTATATTCAGTAGAAGGTGTAGGAGGGATGTGGGAAGCAGTTGTTTGGGGGAAATATTGCTTTTACAAGCTTGAACGTGGAGACGTGTTTAGGAGCTGTTCCTAACCAAATGTCTCTGGCAGTCATGTGGTGGACAGGAATTTCTAGCTCTGGCGTGGCTGCAGTGCTAAAAAGGGAGAGTGTGCTGGTGACACACGTGGTTGCTTTATAAAGGAAAGGGCCTTCGTGTTCCCCGACGACTTTCACAATATCGGGGACTCAGTAGCTAGTTCTAACAAAGATCAGTTCTTGAAAACGGCTCACTGAAGCAGAGGGTTCAGAAGTCACCAGTAGAGGCTAATGGATGGGTTATCCCATAAAAAAATCAAAAACCAAAAACCAACCAACCAAACAAACAAAACCACCATTCAAACGAAAGCTATGTTTATAAAATTTGCTTTTCTACCGAATGAACCAATTTTTACATCTCAGTACCAAGATGTGAGATTTCACATAGATGTATTTGAACATAAAATTTTAAAGCCATTGTTGCTCCAGTTATGCGCTACGGACCCCCTCCCCTGCCCCCCGACCACCTGGTTAGTTTTCTGCGGGAAAGGTTTACAGTGGCTAGTTCCTGGTTTGATGTCATATCGATAAATTATGGTGCTTTAAACAGATGTGATCTCACTGCATGGAATTCTTCAGGGTAAAGCTCGTGAGACAGTCCCCCCCGCCCACCGCTTGGTTTCTTTGTAGTTTTGTTGTTTGCAGGTTTTATGTTGTTCATTTAGTTTCCTGGCTATTGGGGTTTTATAGTCATATTTCCTTTGTTTAATATAATTTCTTTTTTTCTTTTAGCTATTTTTGTTAGTGTGCCCAGAGGCTTCAGTTATGAGTGGCTGTAAAGTAAAATATATTATGATTATTGCAATGATAAAGTATAAGCTTTTAAGAGTCTGCTTATATTGACCCATATATTCTCTTTTTCTCTCTCTCCAAGATACACACAGAGGCACACTGGAAACGTGATAGAAAACGGCTGCCAATTTAAAACCAGAAGTTAAGAAAAGCAAACCCCAGTGTACAGGGAGAGTACTTCAGGCTGGACTGGAGACTTTGCCTTCTCTCGCCTGCTCTGGCCTTCGTAATTCTGCTGCTTGCTCATACCTCTGCAATGCAGCAGAGATGTCAGCCCCAAAGCTCGAGTGGGCTATCTCTGCTCACCCCTCAGCCCTTTCCAAGTCACCTGACTTGCTGGAGCCTTCGCTTTCTTTTCTTTCTTGCTTGCTTTTTTTTTTTTTTTTTTTTTTAAATGTATCTAGCGCAGGGTCTACAGGGTGTCACTACACAGATCGGACGTAGTGATCCTCCCGTTTTCAACCTCCCCAGCGCTGGGATTGCAGGCGTGCGCCACCATACCCAGTCTCCTTGGTTTTCTTGTCTTTGAATTGGGAGGCCAGATATTCTTTATCACAGGGTTGCTGTGAGGACCAAGTGAGTCATGCGTGTGCAAGCACCAAACACCATCTCTGGCAATAAATGTGACCTGGAGTGGACTTACCCCAACTCCACTGGCCCCACACAGCACGTGGCCTCTGGTCTGGCCTCCCTGCAATGTGGGAAATTATTGAAGTAGGCACAGAGGTTTCTATCCTGGAGACCTCATCACTGAGCTTTCCTGCGCCACGTGCTTCCTCATAGTCACAGATGCTGGCCTCCATTCAAACAGAACCTTACTTGTGTTAGAGATCAAGCTTTTTTTTTTTTTGGCTGGCTCAGGCTGCCTTAAGGGTGGGTCTGGGGATCGTCCCCCGCGCCTGACTGGTATTGCCTGTGCAAATGCTTAAGCCACTGAGCTAACCTGCAAACCCTTCTGTCATGCTTAAAAAGGGGACTGATGAACCCCCAAGCAGAAGGGAATGATTCATGGATATTACTCCTCTAGATCGTGTTTGGAATATTATAGGTCTTGCTTTTATTTTATTTGACACTAAAAAAAGTATTAAAAGTCAAAACAAAGTCTAATGGTAGAATTTAAGTAGAGTACTATTCTTTAAAGTGAAAGGAGAAAGGGCCTTTCACCCTAAAACTTTTCAAATCATTCCTCTGGGTTTCTCTTTTCATATCTGACTCTTCTTGTAAAGGGTTGGAATAGTGTCCCTCACCAAGCCAGAGCCTGCAGACATGACCTTATCTGAATAAAGGGTCATGAGAGACACAGTTAAGTCAAGGTGAAGTCCTATCAAATTAGGAGGCACCAGACAAAGCCATCAAGAGGACTGGGCCACATGAGGGTTAGGCAGAAACTGGAACTGTGCATCTACAAAGCAAAGCACGACAACTGTGCATCTACAAAGCAAAGCACGACAAGGATGCCACCAGAAACTGGAAGAGTTGAGGAGGGTTTCTGTCATAGAGCCTGTAGAGGGAAGCCTTGCCTTTGAACCTGAAGCCTTTGGAAGTCAGACAGAATATCCTCTCTTGTCTTAAACCACACTTTTTGTGGTACTTTGTTACTGTAGCCCTAAGAAAATAACACACTGATGAAGGAAGGGGCTTTAGGATTGGCCTAGCGGGCTCTGTAGCAGGGAAGGATCTGGGCAGATTCTGATGGACGGCGAGGACGCTAACTAGAATATGTTTGGAGATAAGGCCTGTGGCGTGTGCCCTTCAGCTGGAGGAGGCTGCGGGGCCAGGGACAGAACTGTAGGCATGTCTAGAAGAAGCTAAAGTGCTGCTTAATGTGATTATGCTTCGTTTCACAGTAGCAGAATTTTTCTTGAACTTTTCTCTGAGAAAGTGAAATCTGAAGAGCTCACTGATTATTTCAGGGAAGTGTTTATTATCTTACAAAGGGAAGATCCATTTCTGTCTTACCTGGGCATTGTTTATTTTGTAAGTTTTTGTGCGTATAGCAGTGAAGGAGAGGCCCTCCTTAAATGCAAGTGAGAGCCCTGGAGCTGCCCTCTGGGGGAGGGAGAAGTTCGACTTCACCCAATTTTTTATAAGGAAGAAAAAATTATGCCACCCTTCTAATTCAAACCTTCAAGAATGATCTCCTTAAACACTTGGTAATTTATTTCTGAATGTTCAGGAATAGAATTTAGCAAAAGGAGGCTATTGTGTGTCAAAACAGAGGACGCCCTCACTGGATCATTTGAAATGGCAGAGAAAAATCATGCTGCTGAGCTATCCATTGAACAAACACTTTCTGAGGGCCTGTTACATGGCAAGTACAGTGCTGGGCACCTGCGGAGGAAGGTAGCCATAAGCTTGAACATTGATCAAGATGGACTGGTAGGGGCTGAGGGAGGAGACGGGCTGGCAAGTGCGTGATGACAGAGACACCTAGCATGTTTTCACACCCGTAGAATACCTCTTGGCGCCAACGTCACTGCAGGCAGCAGAGTTTATTCCCCATTAGCCTCGTGCAGTAGGTTCTGTGGCCGCTTCAGGCTGTGGAGGAGAACACTGAAGCCTGGGGCATGTGTACTCATCCTCCAGTTAAACATAGCGCCAAGTGGAGGCTGTCTTGTTCTGGACCCTTGCAGGCTCCTTGTTGATCATGAGGAGTAGGTAGGGCATAGTCAGCCTGCGCTCAGGAGGGAGATTTGCAGGTGGAAGTCGTACACCTACCAGCTGCTCATTGTGTCCTTGAACAAATTACTGCTCATTTTTCAGACGAAAAGGAAGGCAACACATCTGTCATAGGGATGGCGTGAGAATGGCATGGTCTGATGCAGGCAGGTGTTTAGTACAGTGCTGAGGCAGCCAGGGCAGCCAGGGAGGATGAGCTCTGGCTAACACACTTGACTGGGGGCTGCCACAGAGGTGTGGCCAGACAGTGGCGGAGAGTAGTGTGCTCCAGACACTGCAGGGACATGGCTTGTGGGCTGGGCTCTGCACTTTCTTGTCTGGTGCTTTGATCCTGTTCCAGAAATGGATGGCTTGGAAGTCAAAAGAGGAAAGTGTGTGTGTGTGTGTGTGTGTGTGTGTGTGTGTGTGTGTGTGATCTTTGGAACTGTAGGTAAAGAGTGAGGGGGAGGAACAGACATCAGTGTGTTGACTTTCAGAGAGTCCCAACTAAAAAGAGACGTAGACGTCTCTGTCAGTCCGTTTTAATGTATGCATCGTTTATGGGATGGGGATGCCAGTGTCCTGGAAAACTTGCCCCTTGACAGTACCTCCAGTCTGGATGGGTGAGAGGGGCAGGGCTGCCAACAGTGGCAAACACTTGATCTCAAATAATTTGAATACTAGCACACAACTGAGCTGTGAAAAAATAACAGGGAAAATTTGCCTGAGAGGTAGTTTTGCCTGGCTCTGGGAACAGTCCAAAGCTATGGACGCTGGTCGAGATTTGAAGTGCGGAGCCCTGAACCTGAAGCCAGTGTTTAGCTCATGTCTACATGATGTTTGAAATTTGGCTCAAATACTGCATCTTGCAAGACTTCCCCAAGTTCTTCCTCATTCCCCTGGCATATTCTGAACCCCCACATTCTAGTTTATTTACTGTGTTTTGTAGGAATGGTATCTATGAATAGTCTGCCTTGCTCTCAATCCTGTCTTATTTCCACTACCATGATCTAGCATTCGTAGAGACCCAAGTTCACAATCCCAGACATGAAATTATACTACAAAGCTACTGTGAGAGAAGTAGCATGGTACTGGCAAAAGGAAGACCTGAGGAACAACGGAACAGATTGGAAGATGCAGGCTGCTATGGTTTGTGTCTGGTTGTTTCTCCAAAGCCTCATGTAGTCATGGGGCAGGGACTTCTGCAGTTTGAGATTCATTCCTGATCCACTGGGATTATGGGTGATCCACTGAGAACATAGTCCTGCTGGGATTATGGGGGTGAGCGCTACACCTAACCTGGGGCTGAGAACCTGAATTCAATATAAGAGAGACAGGGAGACAGACTCTCTCCCTTGTTGGCTTGTTACCATTGTTGCTGTTCTACCACCATGAACTGGATGCCCTCTGCCCTGTGCCACTCAGCCTTGGAGCCAGCGGAGTATGGACTGAAACTTCCAGTAACTGTGTGCTGAATAAACCTTTCCTTCCTTCATTTTGGGTGTTGGGTATTTGTCCCAGCAATGAGAGAAGAGTAACTGAGACAGGGACACAATTACAAACACACTCAGTCACTTTGTTTTTGACAAATGGACCGAACAGGCTCACTGGAAGAAAGATAGCCTCTTTAATAAATGGTACTGGAAAAACTGGCTTTCCACATATGAAAGGCTAAGCCTAGACCCATGACTATTGCCACACACTAATCTACAGTCAAAATGGGTAGAAGATCTGAATATGGAAACAATTGTAGTGGAACTGAAGGAAATGTTTTATGTATTTATTTATTTGTATTTTTTGTGGCTGGCTCAACCTATGCTGGGGGCAGGGCTGGCTCAGCATGTGGTGCCAGGGATTGAACTGTAGTCCCTGTTCGCTTGCCTAAGCAGGCACTTTAGACCACTGAGCATCTCACCAGCCTGATATTATTTGTTTAAAAAGAAGAGCAATGGGAACAGAAAGGGATGGGGCGTAAATATTGCTCACAATAGTCTTCATTCCCTGGTATACCTATTTTGCCAATTTGAATTAAAAATACGATGTATTGCCTATCTGGGCTCATTTTATAGCAATAATTCTACATGAAACAGTTATTTTTTCCCCACTGAGACCCCAAACTCCAGCAATTTGCTTTGCTTTCTTGGAATTACAGCACATAGGATTGGCCTGAATTCAGGAGATACAGTAGAGGGGAGATTGATCCACTTTTCCTGCTTATCCCAGGAAAGGAAGAGGTTATGGTTACACTTGGGCAAGGTCCACTGCGAGGCAGAGGACAAGACTGTCAGCACCCAGTGCTGCACTGGTGGTCACGGCATTGCCTTTCTACTACGATTAGTGATCAGGAAGTTTCTTATTTGCTTGCTTTTTGAGACAAGTACTTGCAGTGTGTTTCAGGCTGGCTGTGAGCTCGCTGTGTAGCCCAGGCCGGCCTTGACACTTGCTGCCATTCTCCTGCCTCAGTCTCCTGAATGGAATGCTGGGATTATTGGCATGCTCCACCACTCCTGGCATAAACTAGGCATGCAGCAATGGGGAATTTTACACAAACATTCTTAGATCAGCTGTGTACCTGGGGCCAGCTGTATCATCTGTGCCTAAGACGCCTGAAGCAGCTCTTCTAAATATGTTCTTGGGGGCTCTGGGGGGTGATTCTGAAGTTAGGAAAAGAACATGAGGGTGGAAAATCACTTTTTTTCTCTTAAAGCCCTTTTTTTAATTTTTATTTTTTAAAAAGACATATCATTCCAAAATAAGAAGAGACAGGCTATAAAGGTCTAGATTTTGTCTGAGATTTCTCCTCTGTGTAGAATAGAACCTTTGCCCAGTACTGGGAGAAGTAGCCTTTCCTTAATATAAACCAAGACCCAGCCCTAAAGCAGGCCAGCAGGACTGTGTTTGGGGAGAATTGTTATGTGTTGTTGTCAGGAGGGTTACTGCGCACAGCTCACCCTAGCCTAAGGCTTGGGTTGAATGTGAATATAAATTTATTTGTTTGTTTAATTAATTAATTAATTTATGGGAAGGGTCTACAGCAGTGGTTCTCAACCTTTCTAATGCCGTGACCCCGCAATACAGTTCCGCATGTTGCGGTGACCCCAAACCAAAAAATAATTTTGGTGGCTACTTCAAAACTATAATTTCACTACAGTTATGGTTCAGAATGTAATAAATAACATTTTCCGATGGTTTTACTTTTTTTTTTTTTTTTTTTTTTTTTGTGGGACCAGGGTTCAAACTCACGACCTTGCACTTGCCCAGCAGGCACTTGTGCCTTGGAGCTATCTCCCCAGCCCCTTTCCGATGGTTTTAGGCCACTCCTGTGTTGTGGTCGTTCGACCCCCACTGGGGTTGTGACCCACAGCTTGAGAACCACTGGTCTACAGGGTCCCATTACTAGATTGGACTCATAGTGATCCACCTGTTTTGCCCAGTCTCAATTGCTATTGCGGTACACCTGGGGAACAGGGTCAGCACGGCAGGCCCAGGGATTGAACCCCTGGCCCCTGGGCCTGCTTGCAGGCACCTTAATCTGCTGAGCTATTTGGCCAGCCCTACAACTAAATTGAAACCTAGCCACCTTGTCTTTGCGAGAACTTCCCTTTCCTCTGGGATGGTTTCTCTCTTGGCTGCTGCTATTGCTTGATTCTTTGAGGGATATTAAAAAGTCAAAGCAGAGCAAACCTAAAAGAAGGAGGCCTTCCTACCCTCCGCCACTGGAGAGGAGATCTGAGAGTGGCAGCAGGGCTTTTTGTGTTCAAGTCAGGCCAGGCGCAGGCAAAATGCTTCCCTAGGTGTCGAGGCAGGAGAGTGCTGAGGTCAAGGGTGCGAGCCCATCTGTCCCTGCCACTTAGTGCTCTTCCACCTAACTGCACCCTCGCATCGTTTTCTTTCCCCTTGATCGTTTGCTCTTCATGAATGAACAATGCTTTTATCATTCAGGACCTGAAAGGTACAATCATGTGTTGTAGTCAGGGATTATTAGGGAAACAATGCAGGTCACATAATTTACAAGGTCATTTTATAATAGTCTCCCAAAGAGTCACGTACAAAAAGTATGCAGGAGTGCGGGGCGCCAGTCCCACATGACTGCCACCAGGGCTCTGTGGCCTGAGTCTGCTGAGCCTGTGACCACACCGCTGCTTGGCTGTTGCCTCAGGCTCCTGGAGGGTGGCTGTCATGGCTGCCGATGCTGGGGCAGAGGTCTGAGGAACTCCGTGTGGGGCATTATATTTGTAAAGATCCAAAAATAAATGATGCTACACAAGAGCCAGTTAACTGTACAAACTACACAGCTCATGTTCCGTGTCTCCCAGTGCCCTATATAATGTGTAAGGACTCCAGGGGCAACAAGACACATTTTACTGGGAAGTTGGTTTCTACTTCCGGCACCTTGCCGGATTGTAAATGGCTGCTCATACAAGGTAGTGGTCGCACTGTCCCTTTTCCTTGGACGGCTGGGAGCAGACAGGCTTTACCTTGGGTACCCTTCCTTGGGTTTATTAAAGTCTTGAACTGTAGGATTTTGTGGAATTGGGAGACTGATTGATTTTATTCTTGTTTCAATGCAGATAATTGGACCTTCAGATGGACATATTTACATCATAGATTATTATGGAGTGAGGCTGATAAGACAGAGTACTATGAAGTTTGGAAAACACAGCTGTACCCGTAAATGTTTAGAGAGAGGCAGTAAGTGATGTGTCCAGTCTTTTTTTTTGTTTGTTTGTTTCCTTCAGGGGTCAAAAAATAAGCCGGGTGTGGTGGCGCACGCCTGTAATCCCAGTACTTGGGAGGCTGAGGCAGGAGGATCAGTGTGAATTTGAGACCAGCCTGTGCCACAAAAGTGAGCTCAAGGCCAGCCTGAACTGTGCAGTGAGACTCTGTCTCAAAAAGATAAAAAAAAAAAAAAAAAAAAAAAAAAAAAAAAAAAAAAAAAAAGAAAGGGGGTAGGGCCAGAGGGATAGCTCGGTGATATAAATGATGCTTGCCTAGCAGTGTGAGGTCCTGAGTTCAATCTCTGGTACCACCACACACACACACACACACACACACACACACACACACACACACCAAAAAAAAAATTATTGTGTTATTTGAATGTATGTGGACATATCATTTTGCATGACGAATATG
>PVJA010016882.1:0-42629 GCA_004027025.1 Myocastor coypus
AATTCTAGATCTTAAAATTTTATGCCTTTCTGGAAAATAAGTATTAATCTTTTCTTTTTGAAAGTATTCTATAGAAATGTGACTATTGAAAATGTATTTTGAAGGTTTTTCTTCTCTCTCTCTCTCTCTCCCTCTCTCTCTGTCTCTCTGTCTCTCTCTCTCTCTCTCTCTCTCTCTCTCTCTCTCTCTCTCTCTCTCTTTCTTTTTGTGTGTATGTTACTGGGGACTGAAGTCAGGAATTTTCATTTACTAGGTAAGTGCCCATTATACTGAGCTATCTCTCTGGCCCACTAAAATTTTATTTTGAAGGGCCTGACAGGCATCTCAGCAGACTAAAGCGCCTGCTTAGGCAGAGCGCAGCAGCCAGTGTTCCCTTAACATATAGTGTCCTCCTGCCCTCAGGACATGCTGAGACCACGATTGAGACTGGGCTTCTGGTGCAAGCCTGTAATTCTAGCACTTAGAAGGCTGCAAACAGGAGAATCACCGTGAGTCCAGTCTTTGTAGTGAGACCCTGTAGATCCTATACCAAATACATTATATATATATATATATATATATATATATATATATATATATATATAGAAATAGCAATACATCCACACACCCCCTTTTATTCAATCCTCTTA
Source organism: Myocastor coypus (assembly GCA_004027025.1). Classification (NCBI taxonomy): domain Eukaryota; kingdom Metazoa; phylum Chordata; class Mammalia; order Rodentia; family Myocastoridae; genus Myocastor; species Myocastor coypus. Next base: position 630 of record PVJA010016882.1, read on the forward strand.
ATTGGAAATATCTAGATTGCTTCTTTGTAGAAAAGGAAATCATAAAAACTGTATTTTATTTATTAACAAATTTGATATAATTTAATTTTAAAGAATGACGATTATATACTATTTAAGAGTGAAACAATAACCAAAGATGAGAAATAAAATATAAAAATGGTTAATTAGGGCTGCAGAAATAGTTTTGAAGTCTAAGTACCTGCCTGGCAAACACAGGGACCTGGATTTGATCCTTACTATCACATGCCATGCTGAGCCCGTGTTGTGCCAACCACTGAAACTAGGCATGGAGATGCAAGCCTGCAATCCCAGCACTGTGTCTTTCTTGGATTCCCATTTCTGGATTGGGTCTTTAAATTTTTGGGCCCTAATATTTTTTAGTTCTTCATAAATTCTAGAGAGAAGACCTTTGTCTGAGTGCTTATTTATCAAGTATTTTTTTCCAAATTTGTGGGTTGTCTTTTTACTCTGTTGGTAATTTCTTTTCATGTGCAAACATTTCTCAACAAGAGGAGATCCCAGTTGTAAATTCTTTCAAGTATTACCTGTGCAGTTTAATTTTTGTTCATGAACAGTTTACCTACCTATATGTCTTCAAAATTTCCTCCTACTTTCTCTTCCAGGAGATTTAGTGTTTCTGTTTTAATGTTCAGATCTTTAATCCATTTTTACTTCAGTTTCATGCATGATGATAGACCTTGGTCAAGTTTTCATTTTTGGCGTGTAGAGAGCCAGTTTTTCCAGCACCATTTATTAAAGAGGCTATCTTTCATCCAGTAAGCATGTTTGGCCCTTTGTTGAGGATATGGTGACTGAATGTGTTTGTAGTTGTTTTTGCATCTTCTAATCTATTTCACTGATCCTCAGGCCTATTTCTTTTTGCCAATACCAGGATGATTTTATCACAACAGATTTGTAGCATAATTTCAAGTCAGAAATTATAATGCCTCCTGCCTTGTCTTTGTTACCCAAGATTGCCTTTGCTATTCTAGGTTTTTTCTTTCAAAGAAGAGGAATATAAATGAAGGACTATTATCTAGTGAAAAAATAGTTAAAATAGATATACAGCTACCTTCTCTTAGTTCACTGAGAATAAAGATTTGTACAAATAGTGTTTAGACAAGGTATCATGTCTACATCTTGTACTCTGAATAACTACTACAAAGACAACAATATGCAATATATTACATATTGTAGCTGTCCTACTAACCTGTTTTGAAACTCTCATTACTATTTCTTTTTCATAAAAATTAATAAAATTAGAAATAAAAAAATAACAACCACTGTTGAATACCTGAAAAAAAATCTCAGAACTGGGGAGACTGAGATAAGAGGATCAATAGTTGTTTGAGCTGCATAGTGAAATGCTGTACCAAACACATAAATAAAAGATTTTAAAAAAAAATTTCAATGATCAATTATTTTCCACATAATTTTAGACTCACAGAAAAAACAATTATACTAATTTTTAATGACATCAGTGACTGGTTTCCATAAAAATTATTCTATAAAAATTCCTTGAAAGTGTTTGCTTTAGTGAAAATTTTGAAAAATTCTATGTTAACTTCATAAGAGAAGCAAAAGGCTGTTGAGGATATGTTCTTTCTGAGTAAATCTCTCTGAATTCCTATTTGCTTTAGTCTTGACTATAATAAGAAACAAATCAGATTGGTTAAACTTAATACTGGGTGTGTCTGTAGAAGATTGACATGTAGACCAGCAAACCAAGGAGAAAAGACATCCCCTGGATGTGGATGGCACTGACCAATAGGCTTGTACTCTGGATATAATGAGAAAGAAAAAGGAAGAGGATGTGTGCCTGCTTGGCAGAGCTTCAGTCTTCAGTGGGGGTATTCTTAGTTGCCACTGGAGTTAGACATCACTCAATTATTTGCCCCTGGAACAAAATATAGGACACTCATTGAGGAGCAGGGGTTCTCTGCCTGACACTTGAGAGAATCCAGTCCATGACTGGTTTGCTCCAAAGCTAAAACATCATGGCATCAAGGCATGATGGAGGAAACGTGCTTATCCCATAGAAGTCAAGAAGCCAGGAGAGATGTCAGCAATGGGGAGGAAGGCATTCCAAAGACGCTCTGTAGTGATACATGCCCTCCAATCACTCAACCCCCAACAGCTTGCAAACTACTGAACTCATCAGCTGGTGAATCCCCTGATAGACGTAACGCCCTCATCATCCAGTCACCTTGCAAACATATGAGACTGTGTGAGGACATCTTACATCTAAATCATAACATCTTTAGCCTATGTATGTTTGTTATTCCTTGCTTTAATGTTTTCCACTGTCTGTGATAAAGACAGATCTTAACAATGCATCTCCAGAAATATAAATTGATTCCATGAATCATCATCAACAAAAAATTATGAAGCACATTGCCTGCCATGTTTTGTTGTGGACACATGGGATTTGAGAGTAATCTTGGTAGAGCTTATATTATAGCAGTAATATGATACACATAATAAATTAGTAATTTGCATAGGATGCTAGGTTTTATGCACAGCAGCAAAAATATTGAAGAGGTGGGGGAGTCAAGAGTATGTAAAGCAGGATAAGAAGTGGGTGTAGTGGAGTCCTAGTGAACCCTGTTAAGCAGGGGCTATTTGGTCAAGAGAGCAGGATAGTATGGAGATAAGCCATATGGGAGCCTGACAGAAGAGCATTCCAGTTGGAAGAGACTTTCACTGCAAAAGCTTCTACCCAGTGGAAAGATTTCAAAAAACATAAAGGATACCAGTTTACCTAGAGCAGAATATAGAAAATGAAAGCTAAAAGAAAAAAAGTGTAGCTGGCTGTGGTGGAACATACCTAGAGTACTAACCCTCCAGGAAGCTGAAGTAGGAGGATGGCAAGTTTGAGCCTAGCATGTGCAACTTAGCAACTTAACAAGTGGCTTTCTCAACGTTAAAAAGAAAGGAAGTTTAGAAAGAACTGTGAATGTAGCTCTGATGTTTACCTACACATATGGCGGTGAGTTTTAAGTTTGTATATATATATATATATATATATATATATATATATATATATATATATATATATGTATATATATATATATATATATATATATATATATATATATATATATATTTTTTTTTTTTTTTTTTTTTTTAGGCTGGCTCAGGCCGCCCCAATAGCAGGTCTGGTAGTGCATGTGGAGCTGGAGATCTAACCATGGTCCCCTGTGCCTGATTGGGTTTGCTCAAGCAGGCGCTTAAACAACTCAGCTAACCAGAAAGCCCCCTGGTGGCGAATTTTAGAAAGAAAGTTATAATCAAAAAAAGTCATAATTTTTCTAAGAGTCAAATAAGAAAAGTAAGGGTGTATATAGTGTTTATATATTTAAAAAAACTGCGAAGCTGAGGGGGAATGCTAGGAAGGGATAGAAAATACCAACGTGGATGAAGGGCAATAATAGCTTGTAGAATTCAAATAATTGGCCCTCTCAATGGTTACAAGGAATGTTGCAATTGAATAGAGGGAAGTTGGAGCTCTTATGATGGAGTGGAGTGGAGTGGAGTGGAGTAGAGTGGGATGGGGAGGGGTGGGGTGGGGTGGGGTGGGGTGGGGTGGAGTGGGGAGCAATGCAATGCAGTACAATACAATGAATTAAATTGATAGCCTGGGAAGTTTTTGTTTATCTGCCATGAGTAGCTCTAGAGCACATTCACAAGAAGCTAAGATTGTTGCTGGAGAAGAGTTCATAGAGATTGAAGTTCAAGGGATTTGAGGACTTATCTGTATGTGTTGAAAATCTTTTTAGTGAAGAGAGTTAACAAAGAGGAAGGAACTAAAATTGTAGAAAAATGAAGTACTCATAGACAGCAGCAAATGAAGAAGTGGTTGGTGGGACAGACTCATCTTCTGAGATTTAATTAAATATGTGTCATGGGAGGAAGAACTGCCTGGAGCAAGAATGCAGAGTAAGGACAGCCTAACTTATGCCCAAATGCAGTGAGATGAGGAGCATAGGAGTACAACAGAAACACAGCCAAAGAAAAGAGCCTGGTTCCCATTTGGGCAAGAAGGGAAAAGGAAGTGAGGCAGGTGGAATGAAGGACTAAGGAGGTCTGGCTCATTGTGGGGAATGAATTCAGAGGACACTGTGGAAGTGTTGGGTGAATGTACCAGGCAAGGACAGAAGGAAGTACGTACAAGTCACGGGGGACAGTGTGGGAGAAGAATGGTGACCTACAAATCTTGGCCTTTTCTGGTGATTGATATATGAAGGAACAGAAAGCATAAATTGAATTAATTCCAGTAGATTTGAGACAGATGGTGGCAGTGAGCATGAGGCTGAGAGTGTTGGAGAATCACAGGGTCAAGTGTTAGGCTGTCTGTTCTTTCCAAATTACTAAGGGTAGAAGGACTATAGAGATGTGGTTTTTTTGCACAGGTTCCCTGTTAGTTCACTAAATCTGGGAGGAAATTTAGGATCCAGAAAGGGTGTCTACCTTGATTTCAGTTACCCTGAATCCTGTTGAAAGATCTCAGATAACTCTCATGGTTGTATCACATTTGACACCTATAGCGCTCTAACTCATGTTGCCTTTAATCCAGTGAAAATGGGTTTTCTTCTCTTTCCTTCCAACTTTTGAGTTATTATTCTTCCTTTGTAAAGTTATACTATGTACAGGACCTCTAGTAAGCATCACATATAACACCGACAGGTTAAGGCATGTGTCTTGAAATGTTATTTTTAAGGAGTGTCTAACACTGTTTTGTGGTAATACAACGTGAAATTCAAAACCTATATCAAAGAAGAAACAAAGTGCTTTTTTAAACAATTGTGGTAATAAATTTTTAAGAGATGGTTTGTCACAAATATGATGTTTTAAATACTATAAACTTCTAGGGTTAACTGTATTATATATTCTCCATAGAGTATACTCAAAGCATTTTCATTATTTCCTCTGACCATATTTGAATGTAACTTATGATCTTTCCTTGAACTGAGTGTGTGCCTAAAAAAATCCAGTTGAAATTTTTCTCTTCTATTCATTCTATTAAAAATTTAACAACACAGTGTCCTAAGGCTATATGTAATGTTTGCTTCCTAGTTTTAATCTTATTCTTATATTTTAATTTTGTAAATCATCATGTAAAATTTACGTATTTCTTCACTTTAGCCATATTCCACAGATTCATCACATCCTATGTCTTCTCTGACTTATAGCTTATTTCAGAGTTTCCTGGGAAAGCTAAATTGTTTCATGGACTACAATTAGAAAAGAAAGCACGAAAGCAAGAAGGAAGGAAGGAAAGAAGGAAGAAAGAAGGAAAGAAAGAAAGAAAGAAAGAAAGAAAGAAAGAAAGAAAGTCTAATTCTATAGTCCAACAGGTATTGTATATTTTACAAAACATTCTAAGATTTTTGTAGATATCTCCTTTGCCCAGTTAAATCTTAGACAAAAAAGCCATGAATGTACTACACATGAACCACTGCAAAGCGAACTTGTTTCAGAACTTGCTTCCCCAAGTACCTTCCAACTCACCATATGCCATGGATATTTCTGCACATAAATTTCAATTATGCGACAATATCTATTCATATTGTTCAACAAGCAGCTCTGTGGAGAGCGAAACCATGCTTTTTAACACAACTGACAACAAGGATGATTCATGCAAAGTATGAGAAATAAAATCAAATATATAATAACTTCATAAGCCAGGAAATATAACAATTTTATATGGTGATCTTTGTTGCCAGCAATTTTCAAGGATCTGTAGTTTGGAAGGTCATAAATAAAAATAGCAAGAAGTGGGACAGCATTTATTTACTCTAAGATATATGAAAATTAATACTTGAACTATGAACTTGTCTTCCTAATGAGGAGTCATTAGGAAGGATAGCATTGATTTTGTAAATATATATGCAATAAATGCTTTAGTTATATGGTATTGCAGAAAGTTCAGGGAAGAAGTAGAAATTAGAAAGAAATAATTTTTTTTCTTGTACACAATGTCACTCTCTAAATTATGAGACTCAAGAATAAAACCAATGAATCAGCACCACTAGAAATAAAATAGGATTGGGGGACAATTATTTCTTAAATAAAAGTGGCAAAATTTTGCAAAAAATATTTAGTTGACAAATTGAGATCTTTTTCTGGAACTGTATCTGTCACATTCAGCTCAATTTTAAGGAATTTCTGAAAGTAACGCTCATTCATCTGCTGTCCTGTGTATCCATTCCTAAAGTGAGGAAGGGGATTAAGATGCATGTCTTTGGCCCATATATGAATAAAGTGATTCATAGTTTCTCATTTGGCAGTATACTATTTTATGCTCTGCTCTATAAAAAGGACACTTTTCTAGGTCTATGGCCATACTCGGTAAGCTATTAAATGTTTCATAATTTTTCTTTCCCTTCATGTTTTCATGGTTCTGGTTTATTTTTTATTTACTTATTTTTAATTAACTGATTTTTTTGTACCAGAAATTCAACTCAGGGCCTTGTTCTTGCCATACTATACACAAGCAGCTTTAAAACATTATGCAGTCAAATCCCCTCAGGATGAAAAAAAAAAAATTTCAGGTTAGGCTCTAGCTACAATTCTTCTACATCAATCTCTTGGAATGCTGTAATCATAAATATGTTCCATGATACCCAACTATAATTTTATACGAATTGAAATGTTTCTCTTGTACTATAATGTTCTTCTATGAGCATGTGTTACATTAGCTATGGAAAAGTGATAACAATATTAAATACAGATTGCACGAATGATTTCATTTCAATTAAAATTGTTCTCATAGTTAAAAAAACATTATATAGAATGAAAGATGCAAAGTAATTCATTCTGCCTGAGTCTACGTGTATGAAGTTCTAGGGTAGGAAATCTTAAACTAAGGTGGTAAAAATAAAGGAGGTCTTTTATAAAATTTAGGGAACCTTGTAAAACAACTGACACAACTTCATAAAATATATGAATATCTTGTCTTCAAATAATGAGAGATTATGCAAATTTGTACATACTCTATACACTTCAGAGTACATTTTTAAACCATACTGATGACTAGAAAAGCAATTACAATGGAAAATATCTTTTACCAAATTAAATCTGAAAGTTTGGCAATGTGTTCTTTAGCCAGGCTTGTGGATTATAGATACCCTTATGAGTAAATGCTGAAAATATGTACCCAAATAGTAACAATTTCCGATGATACAAAATTTATTACATCTAGAAAACATTCACATGTATTTACCATTTGAACAGTATCACTATCTTTTGAATTCTGTTCCAAATATATGCTTAAAAAATATGTCTGATAAGAAAATTTGTTCATTGTACACTATTTTTTAAATGAAATACTTGAAAGCACCACTCATAGAAGGTTGATTTGCACACTTTTATACCTCACAACAAATTGCACACAACATAATGCAAAAGCACACCTTTCCTAAAACTGAGGAGCCACTAGTTTGAAGTAATAGTACACAGGAAAGGGGAATAAACTTTGGTGATGCGTGGAAAGAGATATGTATGTTAACAGTACACCTCCAAATATTATGTTTGCTCTGAAGATGTTTTAAAATTTAATAGATGTCTCTAAACTATCCTCAAGAAGATTTATTTATTTTTATTATTATTAATTCTTTGAAATATATTCGGTTGTTACATGGTCTCACTACACAGCTCAGACTCATGGTGATCCTCTTGCTTTCAGCCTCTTTAGTGCTGGGATTACACCCAGATTCTGGCTGGCTTAGCGCTTCCTGTGCCAGGCTGGCAGAACACATCATGCCAGGAATCGAACTGCGGTCCTGGTACTTGACTAAGCTTGCCTAAGCACGTGCTTTAGTCCACTGAGCTATCTCTCTGGCCCAAGAAAACATATTTAAGTATATTGATTATTAAACATAAAGGAACCAATGAAGAAAGAAAACAGAGCCACCATTATGAGAAAATAAAATGCAAATGTCTGTCAAATTAGAGAAGGCAGTGATTCTGCAATAAATGTGGAGGCTACATCTTCAAAACCATTCCACCTATAGAAAATCTCAAACAGGGTAGTGGTAACAGGTTGTGAGTTCAAATGTAGAGAGAATTAAAATCATACTCATGAGTTTCATATACTCAAAAATCTTGCTAGATGTTTTTGAAAATGAATAAGATAACCAAAATTTTATTCAAGAAAGAGAAAATTTGAACAAAATTTAAAATTTGTTAAGGAAGTCCTCTGCTAAAATAGTCCTCCTAGACAGTATAATGAATGATTTCATTCAAATTAAACTTGTAGTTTTAAGAAACAGAATGCAAAGAGGATGATGGAGCTATTCATAACCCAACCAAGCACAGAAAAAACTATACTAATCCCATTTATGTTGAAATCCTAAATAACACAAGAAGCTGAAATCCAACTATATTATGTAATAATCCAATCTAATCGAATAGGGTTTATCCCAGAATTGCAACTGTAGCTTATCTTTTGAGTTCTCCATTTTTTCACACGTACCCGACAATGTCCCTATAGAATGCTTCAATGCAAGAAGCAATAGAATTTAAGAATAACAATTTAAGCCTGTCTTTCTGGACTGTGAATTTTGATAGAAGGGACTGAAGATTGAATGCTATAGGATCTCTTTGGAGCATGTCAGCCTAGAGGTAGATCCTAAAGAAAAATAACTCTGGGTCATTCAATAGGCAAGAGAAAAGCTATGATCATTTTCTGAGAATTGTCCAAAATACATATGTCTCTAGCTATAGATTCAGAAACCATGAGGATTTGTATAAAGTCATTAAGAAATGTGTATGAGAGCAACTTTGTGTATATCATAAAACTAATCTATTGAATAAAAAAAAAAACATTAATCCCAATCTTAGCTTAGCCTATTCCTAGACCTGGTTCAATTTACAAATACAGACCCTTAAAAAGGGGATAAGCTGACAAACTCTCATAAACGAATCTTTTATCTCAGTGTACTAAAAAATGTTATCTAGTCTTTTCAAAAATAATATGAATCCATGAGCCCACATGCAAAAAAAAGGAAATAGTAAAATTTTGGAGATAGGTAGGAAGAGATAAGAAAGTACTTATGATAATTTAGTACTGAGGTTTGAATGTGGTTTGTTCCCACCAAGATCATGCTGTGTCTTTGTCCCCAGTGTGGTATGGTACTGTTGGGAGTGGGACCTAGAGGGAAGGACTGGATCCAGGGGAAGAGCTCTCATAATTGGGTTAATGGGGTCAATGACTTTCTCGCCTGAGCGATTTCTTGCTCTTGCAGACCTTGATTGTTTCCTGAAAAGGAGGGGTTTTATGACAAAAATAAGTTTGTTTGCTGGGCCTCGCCTTTCCACACATATTCCTGTGGCCTTCTGTTCTCTGCCATTAATGGAAGAAGCACCTGCTGTAACCATTCTATTCTCAGCCTCCAGAATTATGGGCTAAAATACACTTTCCTCTTCTATAAATAATCAGTCTCTAGTATTCTGTTACAGCAACAGAAAAACAGAGTTGTACAGTATCCTGAGGAGCAGCAAAGAAATGTAAAGGTAGCAGCACATAAGTAAGAACTTTCTCTACAAATACAAAGCTTGAAATAAATGCACATTCATGAGTTTCACCTCCTTAGAGATATGCCATATTTTGAAGCTTTAAAGGGGATGAACTGAAGAGCTGAGCTTACATTCTATAAGGGAAAGAGGTAATTTCAGGAGTTTATGAAGAATAAAGATGAGACTAACCAAGACTTCAGTTTAAAGCTGAAGTCAGACTCAAAGCAAAGCAATGCGCGACTAAGCTGCACTAAGTATAACAGGAGACAGCCCAAGTGACGTGAAAAGAGTTTCATAGGAAATTTCTAAAGCATGAGGAAACAAACACAGCAGGATTTAAAACATACAGACCTGGAATATTAGAGTAGATAAGAAGTGAGACAACAGACCTAGAAGGAATAGTTGTTTAAAAAATTCTAAAACTCACGAAGACAATTCACAAATTGAAAACCTCAGAAAAACTGAAGAATAAATGTGAAAGAAAAAACAACACCAGGATTGAGAAACAAGTTACTTTCAGTTTTCCTTTTAATTTCCTTTGTTGCTGTTCGTGTTTGTACTTTTAGTACAAATTACAGACTACACATGCATATTCACCTTTTCAAAGTTTACCTTTAAGTAGTATTGTCCAGTTTGCCAATGGAATGATTTTATAGTTAGATATTTCACCTACAAACAATATATTTACGATACTATTGACCTATCTTTTATATCTGGTTAAAACTAAAACTCATAATATATTAGCTTTATATCTGTTCACTGACAAATTAGAACTTAAGAGACCTCTGTTGTTTGCTCCCTTCTTTTTCTGTCCTCCTTTCTTCCATGTCCATCTAAATATTTTATGCAGTGCTTCTCTATGGTTAATGAATTATCTCAGCTTTGATTTCTCTTCTGACTCAAACAAATCTTTTATTTCGTTTTATTTTTGATGTACCTTTTCTCTATTCATATAATTCTTTCCTGATAGGTTATTTTTCCTTTCTTTCCTTTGAATAAAAATATCTATAATCTTCCTGCTTCTATCGGTGTTATAAGAAGCCTTCTGTCAATCTTATTGTCCTCTGAATATAGGGTATATTTTTGTTGTTGCTGCTCAACAAGTTTTTGTCCCCTTCAGTTCTTAGGTTTTGATTATGGCAGGCCTAGCTGTGTGATCTTTGTGCTTATCCTGATTGTTATTACACATCTTTTTATTTTAAAGGGTAAAAATAGCAGAAACAAAGATAGAAAAAAAATAGTAACAAGAGTACATATAGTAAAGAATTTCAAAACAAGAAAAATTTAACAATGGTTGTATTACATATTTTAATCACCAAATCAGTATAGATCAACAGATATAGGTATGTAAGACTGATCAAACATTTAAACATTAACACTTTCAATAAACTTTAATTTTTTCTTAGCTCTTCCAAAAGCATTTGGTATTTAAGTCACTCTTCTAAAAAAACATAGAGGTTGAGAATGTAGAAAACATAAGGTTCTGAGGTTGATTCCAGGTACCTCCCAATATTTACTTATTTATTTTTTTTCTTTTGAGTCCTTATCCTAGGGAGACCATATGATATTTTTATTGTAGGTCTGGTTTATTTCACTTATGAGTATACATTAAAGATACATCTATTTATGAGGTCTTCTAGTTTATCATTCCTTATAGCTGAGTAATATTCCCCTTTTATGAAAATACTACATCTTTTCAACCATTCTTCAGATGACGGGTATTTTGGTTGTTTCTAGGATTTGGCTATAACAAATTGTGCTGCTATAAACATAGGTGCACAGGTATCACTATGATATGATGTTTTCAGTTCTTCTGGAAAAATTCACCATAGGGGGATAGATACATTGAATGGGATTTTCAGCTCTAGTTTTTTAAGGATCCTCCACCCCGCTTTCCATAATGGTTGCACCAATATGCATTCCCACCAGCAGTGGAGAAGGGTTCCTTTTTCCTCACAGCCTCTCCAACATTTGTTATTGGTTGATTTCTTTAGCCATTCTTTCTGGGGTGAGATGGTATCTAATTGTTGTTTTGATTTGAACTTCCCAAATGGCTAGCGATGTGGAGCATTTCTTCATGTATTTATAGGCTTGCTTAATTTCTTTCTCTGAGAAGTGTGTGTTCATCTCACATGCCTATTTCTGGATTGGATCTTTGAATTTTGGAACCCTAATGGTTTTTAGTTCTTTGTAAATTGTAGATAGAAGACTTTTGTCTGAATATTTATTAGTTAAAATATTTTCGAAATTTGGAGTTATCTTGTCACTCTGTTGGTAATTTCTTTTGTGGTGAAAAATTTCTTAGCCAGAGAAGGTCCCAGTTGTTGATTCTTCTAAGTGTTAAACGTGTATTTTGATTCTTGTCCATGAACTCTTTGCCTACCCCAATGTCTTCAAGATTTCATTTGACCTTCTCCTCTAGGAGGTTTAGTCTTTCTATTTTAATATTTAGATCTTTAATCCATTTTGATTTTAGTTTAGTGTATGGTGATAGACCTGGGTCAAGTTTTAGTTTTTGACATGTGGAGAGCCAGTTTTTCCAGCATCATTTGTTAAAGAGCTATCTTTCTTCTAGTAAACATGTTTGGCCCCTTTATCAAAAATAAGGTGACTGAGTTTGTTTGTAGTTACTTCTGTATCTTCTAATCTATTCCATTGATCTTTTCATCTATCTTTTTGCTAATACCATGTTGATTTTATCACGGTAGCTCTGTAGGATAATTTTAGATCAGGAATTGTAGTGCCTCCTGCCTTACCTTTGTTGATCAGGATTGCTTTGCAGTTCTGGGTCTTTTTTGGTTCCAAATAAATTTTGGGAATGACTTGTCCAGTTCTGTGAGGTATGTTGATAGTATTTTGATAGGAATTGCATTAAATCTGTATAACAGTTTAGGGAGTATGAACATGTCACAATATTGGTTCTTCCTATCCAGGAGCAGGGAGTATTTTTCCATTTTCTGAAATCCACTAGGATTTCTTTTTTCAGAGCACTGTAGTTTTCATTGAAAAGCTCTTTTACTTCTTTAGTTAGGTTAATTTCTAAGAATTTAATTTTTTTTGGTGCTATTATAAAAGGTATTGTTTCTCTAATTTCTCTCTCAGTGTGTCTGTTATCTGTGTAGCGGGATGCCATTGGTTTTTGTGGGTGAAGATCTTATTGAGAATTTTACATCTATATTCATGAGATAAATTGGCCTGTAGTTCTCTTTTTTAGTTGTGTCTCTTTCTGGTTTTGATATCAGTGTAATACTTGCTTTTGGAATGATTTTGGGAGGATTGCTTCCTTTTTAAGTTCATTGAAGTGTTTGAGAAGTATTGGGCTTATATCTTCTATAAATTTCTTGTAGAATTCAATGGTGAATCCATAATGTCCTGGACTCTTCTTTGCGGGTAGGCTTTTTGTTCCTTTTTGTATTTCATTGGCTGTTAGTGGGTTGATCAGAGTTCTTATATCTTCTAGATTCAGTTTTGGTAATTTATACTTTTCTAGGAATCTGTCCATTTCTCCTGTGTCTTCAATTCTGTGAGAGTAAAGATTCTCAAAGTAGCTATCTATGATCCTCTGAATCTCTGTTGAATCTGTGGTAATTTCATGCTTTTCGTTCCTTATTGCTTGAATTTGAGTCCTTTCTTTCCTCTTTTTGATGAGGTTAGCTAGGGACTTATCAATTTTATTTAATCTTTAAAAGAACCAGCTTTTTGATTCATTAATTCTTTGTGTTGTTTTCTTTGTCTCAACTGAATTGATTTCTGCTCTAATCTTTATAATTTCCTCCCATCTTTGGGCTTTGGATTTTGTTTGCTCTTCCTTTTTTTGTTGGTTTAGGTGCTGCATCAGAATATTTTTTTCCCTTTCTCTCTTCTTAATATGTCAGTTCAGGGTTATAAATTTCCCTCTTGAACTCCTTTCATTGTATCCCATACATTCCTGTAAGTTGTGTTTGAATTTTCATTTAATCGTAGATATTGTTTAATTTCTTCTTAAATTTCATCTGTAACCCACTGGTTGCTGAGAAGGGTGTTGTTTAATTTCCATGTATTTTTGATGTCCTTGTGGTTTCTTTTGTCATTTATTTCCAATTTCTTCACTCTGTGGTCAGATAGTATGCATGGAATAATTTCTGTTTTCTTACTTATAGTTAAACATGACCTATGGATTAATATGTGGTATATTTTAGAAAATGTCCCATGTTCATCTGAAAAAATGTGTATTCTGAAGTGTTTGAGTGGAACACTCTGTGTATGTCCACTAAGTCCAGTTGTTCCAGGTTCCAGTTTAGGTCTTCTAATTCTTTGCTAATTTTTTTTGTCTGCTTGACTTATCTTATGAGATAAAGAGGTGTTAAGGTCTCCTGTTAAGAGTGTGGTATTGGATATGATATTTTTCATGTCCGTTTAGATTTGTCTTATATAACTTGGTGCTCCCATGTTGGGTGCATACATATTTATGAGTGTTTCCTCTTTGTCTGAACTTTTCCCCTAACCAGTATGTAGTGACCTCCTTTATTTCATTTGACCAAACTTGGTTTGAAGTTCAGAGTGTCTGAAAACAAGATTGCTACCCCTGATTTTTTCTGAGGTGCTGGAGCATGTAGTATTGTTTTCCATCCTTTAGCTTTTAGCCTATGAGTTAAGTGTGTTTCTTGTATATAGCATATGGTTTAATTTTGCTTCATTATTCACTCTCCCCATCAATCTCTTTTAGTTGGAGAATTGAGTCCATTTATATTGATGGTTATAATTTAAATGTATTGACTTATTATTGACATAGTTGTACTTACTGCTCTTTACCTATTTTTTCTCCTGAGTTTAATTGTTTGCCCTATTTGGTGGGTTATTTCTGTTCTCATTTGTTGAGTTCAGGTCATTTTGATCTCTCTCTAAAAATTTTTTTTAGTATACCTTGTAGGGTTGGCTTTGACATCATGAAATTCTTTAGTTGTTCCTTATCATGGAAGTATTTCATTTCTCCCTCATACTTGAAGGAGAATTTTGCTGGGCACAGCAGTCTGGGCCAGAATTTCCTTTCATGGAGGACTTGAAGCACTCTGCTCCATGCTCTGCTTGACTTCATTCTTTGTGAAGAGAAATCTGCTATTATTCTAATAGGTTTTCTTTTATATGTGATCTGTTTCTTTTCTCTAGAAGCTTTTAGTATATTACTCTTTTGCTAGATTTCTGGGATCTTGACTATTATATGTCTGGGTATGTTTTTAGTTGGATTGATGTTATTTCGAGTTTTATATGCTTCAGTTACTGAATGTCCAATTGTTTACTCAAATTTTGAAGATTTCTGCTATTACTTCTGCCTATATTCCTTTTATGTCATTTGTGTCGGCTCTTTTCTCATTGATTCTTATTAATCTCACATTGTTCATTTTTGCATCATCTTGCAGATGTTGAATTATTTTTTTTCCTGCATCATAGTTGTTTTTAAGAGATCCTTTCTTACCTTTTCACTAGCTATGACTGTGTCTTCAAGATCTGAGACTCTTTCTTCACTTTGGTTCATACGGTTTTACCAGCTTGTTGTTCAGATTTTATTTTCTTGTATATCTCTTTGAAACTCTTTCATGCAATCTATTTCTTTCCTGTATTGCTCAATCAGGGAATCCATCATTTTTGTATTATCTTCTAATTTTTTATCAATGTCTTCTTTAGTAGTACTGAAGTCGCTCTCTATAGTTATCCTTTCTCTAGTTCAGAGATTATTTTTGCTTTGTTCTTCTCTGTATCTTTCTGCAATTGTTTCCCTACTTTAGATGTTATTAATTTAGAGAGGTCTTTTTTAATTTCATAGGTTATTTCTGCCCTGGCTTTCTCTATACTTTTCTGCAGTTGTTTTTGCTCTTCAGTGTCTATTAATTCATGCATTTCTGTTTTTACTTCACATGTTATCTCTGATCTGAGTTTCTCTATACGTTCCTTCATTCTGTCTACTTCAGAAGCTATCAATTCAGAGATTTCATCTGCATGATTCCCATTTTCTTGTAAGGTAGTGTCTCCTGTATCTGTTACAGGTGGCCTCGGGACTTGAGATAAATTGCATTTTTTTCCTTGTCTGTATCATTATGTATAGCAGTGACTATTGGTCCAGGGCTACGTGCCCATAGTTGTTCAGTCCAGGCTGCTGGTTCAGCTAAACTGTTTGTAGGCTGGGGGAGGGAGTTCTCACACACCTGGCAGGCCTCGCTGTAGGATAGGTTAAACTTGTGTCAGGCTGGAGGTCTGACTCACATGCTGGACCTAGCTGCCGGATAGTCTGTGCATTTGGCGTGGTTGGAGGAGGTCTGACGTGGCAAGCCTGATGCTGGATAGGCTGCGCTTGGGGCAGGCTGGAGGAGGTCTCAGGCAGACCAGAGGAAATCTCAGGTGGGCGGAAGTCTCAGGCGGGCTGGTAGTGGGCCAGAGGTGTCAGGTGGGCTGGGGGTCTCAGGCGGGCCGCAGGAGGTCTCAGGTGGGCCAGAGGTCTCAGTTGGGCTGGAGGAGGTCTCAGCCGGCCAGATGTCATTATTTATTATCTTGGCTTTTATTAATTATTTCATCAGTTTTTAAAAATCCTGGCTTATTATTTTTATTTATTTTAAGGTTAGAAAATTTGTTTGAATGTAAGGATAAGAGAGTAGCTTCTGGATTCTTGGCAGGGGACATAACCGAATTGTCTGTCAACTTAAATTGGTTATATCTAGGCAGGGGACTTGAATTTCTTATTTGGTTAGTGGAGCTCTGCCACATATTTCTCTGTGATGTAAAAAAGAAAAATGATCAGATGGAACTCATTCTCCTCAGCCGAATTCCCTTTGCATAGTACTTAGGTTCTTAAAAGCAATTGGTTAATTTTTTTTTCTTCAATTGGTTAATTTTGCATTATAACTTCCTCAGAATCTTTAGGAGGCAGTGGACTGCATTACCTATCACAGAGGGAGTTTATTGAAGGTTGAATTCCTTATAACTCATGAGTAAGTAGGCTATGCTACCTCTTGTTAAAAGGGAGGGGCTACATTTACTAATTTTGTTTTTGTTTTAATCTTTCTGTGTCCTTTTTGCTTGAACTAAAGCTGTGAATGTATAAGACTGAAGTTGCAGGACCCGGCAGGGTGGCTCAGTGGTCTAAAGCGCCTGCTTAGGAACTAAGGCTTGGGTAGCTGCAGAGACCACAGTTCGATCCCTGGCACCACATGCTGCACCAGCCCTGCCCTTAGGGCAGGCTGAGCCAGCCATAAAAATAAATAAACAAACAAAAGCTCTGAAACAAGAAAAAAGAAAGACTGAAGTTGCAAACATCTCTCATTTCTCAGCTTCAGATAATGCTTAACTGCTCACAAATGCTGTTTCTGATATTTTCTCAACTTATTCAACAAATTCATTTTTCTGACACTGTACTTTTAATTAATTTTGGTTGTAAAAAGTAAAATTCTATATCTTCACTGTAATAACTGAAAGTTTCATTTTTTTTCAACTTTTTTCTAAAGTTCATAGTATATTATTGGTGTTAGACTAATTCTGATCATTTTTGATAACACAGTTTTGCTCTTATGTTTTCTTTTACTTTTTCTCAATTACAGTTTTGCTCTTATGTTTTCTTTTACTTTTTCTCAATTACTGTGTCATTTATTTTCTCTTTAAATGTCACATAACTTTTATTGTATGATAACCATTTTTTTCTCTCTTGTAAAGTCAAAAGATGCTAAGCTATTATTCTATGGTGTTATTATATGGTTTGTGTATAATTGTCCCCCAAAGCCTCATGCAGTCATAAGGTGGGAACTTCTAGAGTTTGATACTTGAGTCATGATCCACTGGGATTATGTGTTCTAGTACTGATGGGATTATAGGTGTGAATATGGCTGGGAATATGGGTGGGGCCTGAGATGGATAGGCTGAGGCAGGGAGCCTGAATGTAACATAAAGACAGACAGAGAGACAGACTCCCTCTGTTGCTCTCTGCTGCCCTTGTAGGTCGGTTGCCTCTGTTGCTCTGTTGCTGTTGTTGGACTGTTTCCTTTGTTTCTGTTCACTCACCATGAGCTGCTGCTTTTCTGTCATGTGCCAGTCTGCTTTGGAGCCGGTCGAGTATGGACTGAAACCTCCAGTAATTGTGAGCTAAGTGAACCTTTCCTTTCTTCATTTTGGGTGTTGGGTATTTGTCCCAGCAATGAGGGAAGAGTAACTAAGAGATATGGTCATCAGAAAGGGCACCTAACGGTATCATCTATTCCTTAGCTAGTAGGTTGAGCTGAGTCAGCTAGGTCACTTCAGGTTACTTCTCAAATGTATAAGAGCAGAACCAACCTCCTCCTTTCAACAAGGCCTATGGATTAAAACACAGAAAAATTAAAGCTTCTCCTTTTCCACTTTTCTCTTTCAGCATTTATTTGCTTCTTTCCACAGCTCTTCCAGTTTCTCACAGTGCTACATATTTAAGAGAAAATTGATAAATGAATAAAAATAAGCCCACCCTTGAGAGTTCACCTTATTCCAATCTTCTGTGCCAGACCCTGAGGAGCTATTCAACATCCATCTTGTTTGTCCTTGCTCTAAGTTTTCTTCTGCAAACAGCAGGCATACTTCTTTCTCTCCACATATCCCGAGTTTCTACAAATGCCCTAGTAACTGAACCAATTCGTTGTCCCTGATAATTAATGAAATACTTGTCCCGCTCTAGAATTTAATCTAGATTTCTTTGCATTTACAGGTTTAAAGAATTTCTTTAGGTTTTCCTAGTTTATATCTTTATTACATCAGCAATTATGGGAATACACATGTATAAACATGGTACTGTCTCCTGAGTGTAAGAAACTGAAAGAATAGATAAAGTCCAAAAGGTGAAATAGATACTGCAAAACTGAGTGAAACTGCTCAAAAGGATAGCACAGCTGGGGTGGGGGAAAGAAGAAAAAGACACACACACACACACATACACACACACACACACACACACAAGATAGCTAAGATAACTGTATTAGTAATTTCTATTGTTTTATCGGAATGAACAGTTAATTTTTATTTATTTTTATCAATTTTGCATGTCTATATCTGTAATCTGGTCAACTGCTTTGAAGAAGATAACAGTATGCTTTATAACAACCATTGTTGAATTCCTAACAACTTGTTTTGAAATTCTGTATCATTTTTAATATTTTAAAATTTCAATTCTCTTTAAAAAAAAGATAAAAAGAAAAAATGAAAGAATGGAAAAGGGTCATTTTAAAAACAATCTAGAACTCTTGAGACACACTGATTTCAGTTTATTTTTTTAATTATTTTTAATTTTAGGAGCACAGTTCCACCAAGTTCTCTGTTGTAGGATTAGAACTTCTGAGCAACATGCTTCCCTTGATGTTCTGGGAGCAATACTAAATGTTGAGGAATTCAGGCCATAAGAGTACTACTGTGTATGTCTAAATTCTTATTAGCTTGAGCAATAAAATCTGTGAATGTGTTTAGTAATTTCTTTTCTTGTTGTTATTCATCAGTATGAGAATCTAGAATGACAGTCATTTCTCCCAAACCAGTGCCCTTATTTGGGCTTTTCAGCCCAAATCACTGGTACAAATGAGGCCGAAAAGAAATGTGAAGTTCACACCACGTCACCTGTGAGGATGCTCCAGCTAAGACTTGCAGTTTTATTAGGCAGGTTGGAATGGGAACGCAGATTCCTACCAGTTGAGCAGCAACTTACATTAATCCAGCGTCATAAGATTTCAATGTTGTTTCAGTTGCAGATATTTATTTTCAATTTACTACATGGCTAATGGTAGGGATATTATATTTGTTTTTTAAGCTGATATTCTTTCAAGCAAATGATCAATGTCAAACAAATCACTTAGCTGACTGAAAGAATATTGCTTATATGAGGGTTTCTACTACCTGAGGCAGAAGAGGAAAGAATGTAATTAGGATCTAAAAGAGATTTGATGGCTGTCATTTCCACAATAGGAATGTTGACAGGTGGAATAAATAACTTCTGGAGAGCAACTTGTTAAACTGGGTTAAAAGAAGATCTGTATGAATGTGGCCCTGTCTAATGCCGCCTGCCAATCTGATTATGTTTTATTACTCAGCTAAACTGCATTCCATGATTCAGTTTGTGGTTATCTAAAGGGGTCACAAGCTGCAGCAGCTCATATTTCCTGGACATATTTTAGCAGAAATTGTGGATTGCTTTAAGAGAATGCCAACCAGTGTCAGAGATAAAGACAAAGGGCTTCTTTATAGTTATTTAACGTTATCAAAATAAACCAAAGAAGCAGATAGCCTCTTTGTGGGATTCCAGTGTACATTTAGGTATATCACAGAGCTGAGGCACATCCTTCTACTAGAAAGTCAGACTTTTCCTGCAAAGGACTTATTCATATATACCCAGAAAACCTTGACTGTAATCCGTTTTCTCTGGGTAACCTTCCCTTGTATTATTTTGAGATCTCCATCCTAACCTAATGTCAGTAGTTTCCCCTGGGTCTTGCTGTTATTTCTTTTCATATTTTTCCAAAATTATTAACTTGAGTGTTTTGTTTTTCTAGACACCTTATTCCCACTCTGATTAGATTGCTTTCCAATTCTTTGGCTTTTCTTTCTTTCTCTCTAAACAATGTAAGTCTCTTTCTTCCTTCACATGTTTATTTATCCTATCTATATCATCAACCCTTTATCCCTTAGCTTCCAATAAGTTGTAGAATCTTAGGTCAAACTAATCATCAGTCTACTCTGCCAACATTAAGGTTATTTCCACTCCTGAGAAGACCAATAAAGTCCTAGAAATACACAACCCTAGTGCTGGACTACTCACTATGTGCTCACCAAATGTTTACTATAAAATACCTGCCCTTTAAACTTCTGTATCAGGAAAATGCTCCTAGTTCTATGATGTGCTATTTACTTCTCTGTATGGGCTCTTTACGTTAGTGACATCAGTAGTGTTGCTTTCCATGATTTTACTTTATTTATTTATTTTTATAGTATGGTCAGCTCAGCCTGTGCTGGGGGTGAGGCTGGCACAGCATGTGGTGCCAAGGATGAACTGCGTTCCCTGCGGTTGCCTAAGCTTGTCTAAGCAAGCGCTTTAGACCACTGAGCCATTTCACTTGTCCACTTTCCATGATTTTAATCAACACCAGTCAAAAAATATTATAAATGCTTAAATGGGAAGTTTCTGAAATAAATGATTTATCAGTTTTAAACTGCATATTGCCCTGAATAACATGACAAAATCTTTCCACGTGGGAAATGAGTCAGCCCTTTTTCCTGTGGATCCGTCTTGTGTACATGATCTCCCCATAGTCACTTAGTAATTGTCTGAGCTATCAGATGGACTTTTCAGCATCACAGGGCTTCTGCTCAAGGAAGATAGTATCCTGACATAGTATCCTGATGCGATGACAAAATGCTTACATAAACTCACCGCACCTCATCTCATTATGTAGGTACTGTATTACCTCACATCCTTGAAAGAAAGGTGGGAACAGTACAAGAATAAATTTTGTATAAAAAACAGACAAAGTTCACATGACTTTATCATGGGGGATTATAATAGTTTTTTTATTTTATTATTATTCACAATCTTATGACTAATGTTTAAATTTAATAGCAGATACTTATGTATGGGCAAATACATACAAGATTTCTTGCATATACATGGTTTCATCCATCTTTTTGGAATCATGGAACATATCCCTTCAAGATAAAAGAAGAGGTTACAACTGTATCATCTTTTCATGTTCTCCTAGTACCATATTCTACCCTGATTCTGCCCCTCTTAACCTAAATTCCTCTGTCTCTCAATACATAAAACTCTATCTATCTATCTATCTATCTATCTATCTATCTATCTATCTATCTATCTGTCTGTCTATCTATCTATCTCTTTCTCTCCTTCCTCTCTCCAGTTCCATCTACTCTTTAAGTTTTGACCTGCTGTTTCCACAATTATGCCCCTATGAAACAACCTTATACTCATCATTTCTCCTCTTAAAATTCCTCTCACATTAATCTATAAAAATTTATATTTGAAAAAGTAAATGTTTTTCAAGTTGTTACATGTGTAGACATTAAATGCCACTTTTATGTTACCATTTATTGAATGTATGTGCTTAGCCTTGTGGTAAACAATTTGGTGTATGTGCCTGCATCTAATTCTCACTACAGTCCTAAAAGGCAGATGTGAGGAAAAGGGTAAACAGGGGCAGGTCGTGTCATCCCATTCAGCTCTGTCATTGCTCTTCTGTGGGATCTTACACTTTGGGAAGGAAAACAGGTTGTAAACTAGCTAACAAACAGCACAGTCATACCACGGAGATGAAAGGTGTAGAAACAAAAAGGAGGGTTCCATGGTGGATAAAACCAAGGATCACCCCAGTGAGAAATATCAGGAGTCTCACTAAAAAGGTGCAATTAAGCTGAGGGCTGAAGGTTGGAATGTGCCTGCCATTCAAAGAGAGATAGAACAGAGGTCAGGGAAAGGGGATGCCATGTTGGAATTGAATGCCACGGGTTCATCTAGAGCTTTGGGAACTGGAGCTTTGTCTGGTCTTGCCTAAGGACTTCAGGCAGTTAGCCATGGATCTGCCTTTCTGCTGAAGCTGTGTGCTCTATATCCACGTGTTGCTGCTAGAATATACGCTATTGAAGGATAGTTTTGCAGCTTCTATCATGTGCCTCACATGTAATAAATAATTTCCTCAACCAACAAGTGACATTCTATCTTAATGGCTAGTAACTACCTAGTTCTGGGGGAATTGAGCATTCACTAATCCCACACAGAATCTTCATATTCTATCTGTATACTGTCTGCACCTCAAATTTCCTGTAACCAGGTTAATCTATCAAGCTGTGTGCACTCAACTGCTAGTAATCTGAATGATTAATGAGGCTCAGAAACTGAGATTCGTGTGCTCCTTTAATACAACTTCAGTCTTTCCCCACAAGGGTTTACCACTGGTTTTTATATCAACTCATTAGTAAAGAGCATAAAATTCTGGCTTATGAAAATATTGAAAAATACTTGATTTTCCTTGGGATAGTTATGAATATGCATGTTAGAAGCTGTTCTTCCTTCAGTGTGGCTTCCTGAAGAGAATACTAAACTGGAAGGTCAAAACCCTGAGCTTTATTCCTGGCTGTGCCACTCACTCCTTCAGTGACCTTGGGCAAGTTCTTAGCCACTCTGCAGGCAACTGTTTCTTTGTTGATAAAGATGTGAGTAATGATAGCTGAAACTTCCTTCCATATAGGGAGGTTGCGAAGATTAATGAGATACTGTTTATAAGGCACCCTGAATTCCATGAAGAAGAGCAGCTGTATAAATACAAATTGTTGCTACTGTTATCCAATATCTTCTTTCCTGAGAGTTCCATGTACTTTTCTTAAAAAGCTAGGAAGGGCTGTGAAGTCAGAATGCATGGACTATTTCATATTCTATCCACTTGTACTAAGTTGCCCACTGAATTTATTATCTGTTTGTAGGGCCTTTCTTTGGAAAAAAATGGATATAATAGTTTTGAAAATGCAATAGTTTTAAAGAACATCATCTTTACTGATTATTTGTATACCTGGGACAAAAAGGAAACATTCAATAGTGAAAGCAAAAGGACCCCATGTTGTCACGGTAAGCCACTTAAGAAACAAAGTATAGGTGATACTTATTGATTGATGACAACTTCAGTCTGACCTTGCCTCCACATTTCCCAGGCCACCAATGAAGCAATGAATTGGAAACAAAATTGCCTGTTCTCATTTACTTCTTCTCCCTAGGTTGAAAGTCTTTTAGTGGAAGGAGCTATAAAAAGGAACGGGAAACCCAAAGACAAGAATTGTATTAACTCTCATTGATTAGGCCCTGAATAATTTTTAAAAATTACTCTGTTGTGGACATACATACTGAAAAAGTCAAGCTGGCTGTGGTTCCTTTCACTTGTACCCATTATATTTCAAATATTGTCTATTTCAGAACCAGCTGGTCTCTTAAATGTGGTGCCTTATTATTCAGAATGTATGAAATGTGGGAAAATTGATGTTCCTCTGAGAATCTCAATCTTGCATTAGCACACTCTTTTGCATTTAATTTTATCCCCTGTTTATATTAAAGGCAGAAGAGATTTCTTTTGACATCACGGATTTAAAAATGTGTATCAGTAAAGACCTTGCAAGCATCCTATTTTTCATCTTCTCATTAGTACTGATAGAAACAACTCTTTTTTCAGATTCTAAAGTTCCAGGTGACCAAAGTTGTGCTAAATACATTGACCTTATGCTGTATTTGTTTCTATGAAAGGACTGAAACAAATAATCTCCTACATATAGCCAGGTAATGCTATTGTGGTAGATTTTCAAAATCATTGGTTGTCTCTACATAAAATATGTCACAATTAAGACTGAGTGTAACAGAGACCAACATTTAGCAAAAAAGAAATGAAGTTAGTCTATGCAAAAATAGAATTAACATGGTACATACTTTTTATTATTACTGTAGGGTAGTCAATGGTTTTAGGATCTCTTAGAAGATACAGAACAAGAAGGACTGGCCAAGAAGCTCAGCAGATTAAAGTGTCTGCAAGCAGGCCCAGGGGCCAATGAATTGATCCTAGGGACTGCCATCTGCCATGCAGGTCCTCCCCCCCTCCATGGGGGACGCTGAGAGGGCAGTTGACACGGGGTGTGATGGTGCATGCCTGTAATCCCAGCTCTGGGGAAACAAAACAGGCAGTTCAGTATGAGTCCAGTCTATATATGGAAGCCAATGGATTTAGGATTTCTTAAATAATACACTAGACATTTTGAAAGTAATTAATGTTATTATTGTTAAATTTCAGAAAATACTAAGCATAGCTTTAAGTCATCTTTTACTAAAGAGAATTTTCTTGGAGGAAGAAGAATGGGAATGATGTACATTTTCATCACTGTAAAATTCAGATCCATTATATGCAAAGCAGAGACTGACTTTTCTGGTTCTTTGACATTAGCTGTAAAGTTACAGCTGGGAACCTCACATTTCATTTTTACAATATCCTCTAGTTTATCCTGTCTGTTAGGGTCAAAGCTAATGAGAGAGAGAGAGAGAGAGAGAGAGAGAGAGAGAGAGAGAGAGAGAGAGAGAGAGGATATAATAGAGATAGAACAAATGTCTTTGTATCAGTCTTGTTATAACTATAGGAAAAGAAACCACATATGTGGTAAGCTGAAAGTAGCTCCCCCTGATGTCCATGTGAATATTTTGCTTTATATAGTGAACGGGACTTGTTAGATGCAATAAAATATCTTGAGCTAAGAAGATTCCATAGTCATCTGGGTAAGCCTACTAATTAGAGGGCAAGAATAAGAGGGTGAGGAGGGAAACAGAGACAAAAAAAGAGAAAGGAAGAACAAATAAGGAAGCTAGAACAAGAGAAAATGCAATTTTTCTGGCCTTATAGGAACTACCAACCAAATAATGTAGGTGACCTCCAGGAACTAAAAAGGCAAAGAGATACTCTCCAGAAGAAATGCAGACCTGCTGACACACTGAATTGAGCAGAATAAAATTGATTTTGGAATTCTGACCTCCTGAGCTAGTTCATCACAACAGTATAAGTAACTAATGTACCTTGATAAAGGTGACGTGAGCTAGGGTCATCACCTCAAAGTAAGTTAGTCAACATGGGGTTTCTAGTTAACTGTGATGAGAGGGAGGCGATGCCTACCTTGACCTCATGGTATCTGGACAAGCAGAATACTCCACCCAATGGCTAGATTTCTCACTGATATCTGGCTTCCTTTTGCAAAGTGTAGGGCTTTACCACTCATGAAAACTGAAAATCTCCACAAACATTAGGTACACCTTCCTTTACCATCCCACACAGCTCAAATTTACAGAAACAACAACAAAAATACTAATTGGCCATGTCAGATCTCATCTTAGGATTTTAACTATGATTGATTTGACAGTAGCATCCTAGAAAATAGTTCTTAGGAACTAAGAATATTCAAGAGGAAGGCACAATGCTGCATGAGTAAACTGTGTGGGAAGAAATGCATGTGACAATGCGAGATAAGCAGAGTCTCAGGAAAACGCCTCTCAAGGAAACAAAGTACGTAAAGAAGCCAAAATCTAAGTTTCCCAAGTATTTACTAAAAAACTCATCAAAATCTGGATCTTTGTTTTGTGGCTCCTGATAAGTTGGTGTGATATACAGTAATATTCCATCATAATGAATTTGAAAATATATATGATCAAATTGTTAATTTAAACTTTAAATTGGTCAGTGAAGATAGAATGAAAGCGTTTTCTTATAACATTTATAGCAACAGAAATTCAAAATGACACAGAAGAAAGACCAGAGATGTAAAAGCAGGTAGATTCTAGTTAGAATCAGCATCAACAATGCTGTCAGGCCTTACGCCTGTGGCTTAAGCCGGTTAATCACTTCTTTAGGCCTCAATTTTTTTATCTATGCAACAAGGGTACCAGTGTGTCTACTTCCCAGGATGTTACAAAGATTGTGAAAAGGAATTCCTGTAATATATTATTTTAAAGCCACTTTGGAAACCATGAGATGTACCTTTTCGAAGATCTCACAAGTCACTACAAAGAGTATCATTAGATTGCTCATGACAATTCCGGTGGACAGGAGCAGGGACCAAAAGTGAAACTTGTTCATTGAGTCAAGAGAAGACAAATTAGGGAAAGAGTGACCCAGCTGCCAGTGTGCAGGAATGGGAAGATCCAAGGGGATGTTGTGTTAAAGCATCACACCATAATGACCAGTTTTAGCCTAAGAAAGTGATTGACATCATTCAAAGCAGTCTAATAGAATAAGTTTGAGTTCACAAACTAGGTAGAGGCTTGGTTATATAATGGTCAGAATAGTAGCAAAGTGGACCTAAAACTAGGTAAAGCTCCTTTTATATGAAGCCACAATTAGTCTAAGCAACAGGAATAGGCTTGGGACTACATATGATATCCAAGAAAAATGCACTAGATAGAATCAAACAGGCAATGAAGGTTGCATTCAAGATACTTGCAGCAGTGGCGTGATGTTGAATTTAATCATTTGAAAGAGAAGATAGGAGCACTGTTAAGCAGTGGTGATGCCAGGGGAAAGGATATATTAGAAAGAAAGTCAACTGATGTGAGTGGGCCATTTGTGTCAGGTAACTAGTGTGTATGGAAGACCTGGTGTCTTAGCTACTTTTCTGTCACTGTTAAGACAATGATATCTGACACTCAAAGTTAAAGAGAAGGGTTTATCTAGCTAGCTATTTGTGTTTCCATCTATAATCAGTTGGCTCCAGGGCAGGGTAGCATGGAAGAAAGGGCATTGAAGAGGAAAAGCAGTTCCTTTCAGGTGGAAAACAGTAAAAGCAAGCAAGGTTTTTTTGACCCTTGCATCTTATCCAGGCTCCTTGGAGTGGGAGGCACTCATACCCTTTATTCTAATATGCTTGATCCTAGCCTTGAGCCATGAATCAATTCCAGGGTCACCTGTTCTAGATCCAGCCACCTCTGAAAAAGTCCCACCTATGACCGCATGAGGCTTTGGGGAAACATGTAGACACATACCTTAACACCTGAGGATGGAGTATTCTTTCTTGTCTCGTTGTCTACATGTCAATGGGAGGTCCACCAAGTCCTTGAGAAAAATGTTTCTGAGTTATAAGAATGGCAACGGGCAGAGACAAGATTTACTTTGAAAGAAATTATTATAATTTCAAGTGTGTTTAACTAGTGCCCTAAGTGAAAGAAGGTTCTGGGTCTATATTTAGGAAGAAAATGGGGAAAGTTAAGATCTAGATTAACAGAAAGTACATAACTATAATTATGAGATTTCTCAGTATGCTCCCAAAATAACCTAAATGTTACCAAATTCCACCATGATAGTGTAGAAATCCAAGTTTCAAAAGAGGTGAAGCAGAAAAGCTATGACTCCCCTTTGTTTTCATCCAAGCACTGTCCTATTGCCTGACCAATGACTTTATTTTTCAGGTCACATCATCTTCAGAGTAAAGTAGAGTGGATGAACAGTATTTCTAGGGCTTTGTCCCTCAGCTGTGAAACCTCTGGAACTTCTTTCTCTCCTATGGAAAGTTCTACCTCCTTCCAGAAGTTACTTGTAGGAGCCCCTGAGGATCCATTACATGCATTTGCACATTATTTCAGCCAGCAACAAGCAGCCCCCACTCTCCTTCTCTCTCCTGAGCTCATCTGAGATTTGGAACAGAGCCTTGTCCCTGCTCTTGCTGAAGGTCCCTGTCAAGGAAAGTCTGAGCCAATGTCATCCTTTGTTCCAGTGTCTAGCACCACTAGGCCTGGCTGGCACTTCCTCAGGCTGCTGCCGAAGCTCCAGTGATGGGTACTGCCAGGAAAAGATGCGGCTCCCAGCTCTGACTACAGCTGAAGCCCTTAGTGGAAACAATGTGCTGGAGCCCCATGTGGTCAAATCCTGCCCAAGTGAAAGGCTTCACTTTTATTAACTCTTAGATCCTCTGGGTTTCCAGTGACTCCAATGAGCTTCTGAGAAAACTGAGCTTTTGGTTTACTCTAGTAGCTGTCTTCCTTTCTAGGTCTCAAGGTCAGCTTGCTGGGACAAGTGCCAAGCAATGTCCTATATCAAAAGTTGTCCTACTTTCTAACACTTTACTTACCTGACAGGAGTAATTCTTTCTTTTTAAGATGGTATCTTTCTCAGGAGGGTTTTTTTTGGTTTTTCTTTTGTTTTTTGTTTTTTTTTTAATTATCCCTTTTGTAAACAAATGGTTCCAGGGCTTGACCATGTTTTGACCTTGCTTATCCTGATGACTGTGGCTGTCAGTGATATCTACATCAGGGCCTGCAAAGAGCCGCCAAGGGCTCCTGGGCAAATGCAATACAGCCAGACAGTTTAAAGAGTAGTAAAAGTACCCTCTGTGGCCAAAATGGCCAACCATGTGGTTAATGTCAGTGGCTAAAATTCAGGGTCAAGTTTCAAACTGGCATTCTTCTGCTACTTAAGTAGGCAATTTAAGTGAGAAGAATTTACATTGCTTTTCTGTAATACTCATTAAAACAATGACCACTGAATCTCAATAGATAAAAAGAAGCTTCCTGTAAACTGTCCCATTGTTATGAAAGCTCTGTTATGCAAAAAAATTAACACCACTAGTTGAGAAATGAAAAGATAAAATGATTATCCTAGGGTCACATGGTAATCAGTTGGAGCCTACATTAGAATGAATATATAACCATAATTTTTCCTATACGCTTAATTTAAGGTATGGGGGGGCATTATGTTTCCCAGGGTGACTACAAACTCCTACATTTTAGTGCTCCTCTTGCCTCAGCCTCCTTAATGTTGATGCTACAGGCATACATCACATCCCACTTATTTATAATCATCCATTTATATTTCCTTAGAAGATTAAACCTTTTCATCAATCTAGAGAAAGGGTAAAAGATACAATCACACTGTGGTGCCAAATGTTCTGTGCAAAGGCAGGAGGGCACTGGCCCGCATGGGAACTAGCCTCGCTAGCCTGGAATACCCTAATGCCAGAACTCCTTGAAGACCAGGTGCATTTCAGAGAAAAACTTTGACAAACACATGAAAAGTTTTGCTTTTAATCTGCATTTTTTTTCCTTGACAGTTGAACTACATTTTTCCTCTTTTAAAATACATATCACCAGCTTAGATGAAAGTGGATGTTTTGCCCTGTATGAAGGAAATACTTCCTACAAACTAGTACACATTTATTGTTACTTACAACATTTTGCTGTTGTTTGTATTAAGTAAGAATGAAATGATTATTTAGAGCAAAGTTAATTTCTTTACAGGAGTTGCAAAGATTGTCAAAAGTCATTGCTAGATGATGTTATATCTGCTCCCAGTATGTCCCCAGTGCCTACAACAATGTCTGGAATATAGTAGACTCTCAATAAATAATAAATGCATGTTTAGGTATGTGAATGAATATCAGGGTGTACAAACAGACAGGCCTGTATTTAATTTAATAGGTTATCTAGGTTGGGGCGCTCTAGATTTTCTTTTGCTTCTTCAGTTTTCCAATATGGACCTGGTTAGCCAATGTCTAGGACCTGTGACCTTTCAAATTTCTGTGTGTCGCAATTTTCTCATTTGTATAGGACAGAAAAACATTAAGATTCCTTTAAGTTCTCAAAGGGCTTAATATTCTGGTGCTAGACCTATAGGTGCTAATGACCACCAACTAGACACTATTTATGCTTTTCTGTTTCATCATTAATGCACATTTGCAGTGCACAGTGAATGCATTCATGGTGGGTAGTTGGCACACATGCATGACATGTCTTAACTCATTTTATGTTTCTCTCCTCCCCACATTACATTATTACATCTCTAGGTCTTTTTTCCCATTTGTGAAAGAGGCTGGGTAAAGTACTGTAGTTTTCAAATTGCTTCAGTTCCTCCAGGGGCCATGTATTGGCACACAATGTTTAAGAATGAGTAGAATACAAAACTGTACCACCTGGGTTTCTGTGGCACAGAAGTTCGAATTGTGTAATTGTGTAAACTTCACACACATCACACAGCACTTTACAAGGAGAAAACATTGACCTTATTTGGCAGAAAACAGAATGACTTGCTTGATAGCACAGACATTCCACCTTAAACTAGGGACTAAGAATCCAATATTCAGTTTGTAAGCTTTGAACGTTGACCATTCTTTGGCTGAATTACAGAGCGATGGAATCTGAAGCTGTCGAGAAGCTTAAAGGCTGTGCAGCAGACACTTAAGACGTGATGAGCGACTCACCACGTCCACTTTCCTGAAGCAGTTGGCCACAGAGCAAGCTGAGGAGCCAGGCTGGAGGCGCCTTTCAGGGTGACTTCCTTTTAAAGCATTCAGAAAGGATTTTTAAAAATCAAAGGAGAAACATTTTGAAAAAAATTGGCTGCTGGTGGTACTGTTTGCTCCAAGCTGACATCATCAATCAACCAGTAGTGTAGGAGAACTGTCAGAGTCTGGCAGCACGAGGGACAAGAGAAATAGTCAGACACTTGAGAAATGGTAAGCCTCTCCGTCACACAGCTGGGTCCCTGCTTGGTTGTTATTTGAGGAGAGAAAATATAGTGAGGAAGGGGGAGCAGAAGAGGGGTTCTTTGTGAAAAAATCAATTAAAATACATCTGATTCATAATTTCCTCTATTTCTTGGCAGAATAGCTTTCTGCCCTGCCCAGTGCATTACTTGTGGCTACCTTGAAATTTATTTTTGAGCTGTTATTCATACTTGGGTTTGGTGTTCCTGAATGTATTCTTCCTCACAGTAACTGTTGACAGGTCCAGCCCTGTAACCATCTGGTTCCTGAAGTAATGAGACCAAATGAAATGGAGCTTGAAGAAATTAACATTCTTTCCTCAATCTATTAATAACTGAAAAGTGTTGATTTTGGTGACAGCTAGATATTTTATTATGAGGCATATTGGTTAATTAAGAGCATCGTAATGAAGGTTATAGGAATGCAGATCCCTCCAGAAATATACATATTTTAATAAGCATAACTTGATTCTTCTCACAGGCTCAAAAAGAATCAGTGAAAATGTTATGCACAAAGAACGTCTCAACAAAGAATAAACAGAGATTTTCATGTGTATGTATCATGGTTACTGTTATTTTATTATGTTAACTGTGCCTGTGTATATCAAATACAGCTGCTGCATATCAATGGACATGGCTGATAATTATAAGACTTTTCATTCCACTGCTGCACTATCCCATAATTCCTTCCCCATCTATTTACTATCAGATGATGTTTATGGGTTTGTAAGATCCTCATGGGAGTGGGGAGGAGGGATACAATCCACTTTGCCAAAACTGAAAATGCACAGACTTTGATATTTAGATCATGGATAATGATATTTCCCTGCTCTTCTCTGGTGTTTGCAAATATTTTCCCTTTGCCTGTGAAACTTGTACAAAATCCCTGCCTTGCACGCAGACCTGTCATTAATAATAGACTGGGCGCTATATTTTTTCTTTCACCTTGTCCTCACATGGGGCCCAGAGAAGTTCTAGGTTTCCCTTTCTGTGGTGTTGAAATTCATTGTTGATGCTCAAGCCCAGCCAGACAGTCGAAGAATTTGCTCACAGACCTTGGAAAGAAATTTCACTTTTTCCTACATTTGCAAGCCTCATTCTACTTTAGTTAACATGCATGTGCATGTTTTAGGTAAATGTACTGACCAGTGTCCCAGTACAAAAATGTACAGATAACTCCCCAAAGTCTTCCCCTCTAAGACTCTAAAGTGGGACATGAGTGTTCCCCTGAACAGGTTTCCTGTGCTGTCTCCTTCTCATCCACTTTTCACTTTGCCATGGTCTTTTCACCTGCCATCCAGGCATCTCCACAGAACAGCTGATCTGTTCCTCTTGTTCTCCTTCTCCCAAGACACGCTGTGCAACATTAAGTTGAGGAGTTTTGTTAAAGACAATATAATTTAAGCAAAAACTAGCTAATTAAAACCAGAAGTGCTTTTCTGCTTTCGAATTCAGTTCTCCAGTTTGGTTCTCAAAGATGAAAAATTACTGAGCACCACATCTTCAGTATAAACTTTCTGAAGAGAAGAAATATATTTCCTTTTTTTTTCCCATTGTCTTTGCTGTGGCTATTCTTCATGTAACTTTTGTCTTTTATTATACTTTGAGGCATTTTCTCTCTAGACTTTTTACATCCATTGCATTGTTGAGGCCAGATGTGTGTCAGCACCTTCTTGAAATTGTGCTCTCACCATCAGACTCAGGAGACATGCTGGGAGCTGCCCTTCCCATCCTGCGATAATCACTTTTGTGAGTCTCTGGTGAGTGCTTATCCCTGTCAGTTTGGAGAAGTTCTATCTTCCAAAACAGAGCTAAATAGTATTATTAAGCAGAATACTAGAGTTGACTTTGCTTGTGTATATGGCCTTTTAAAATTCCCACCCAGAGCTCTGCCAATCATGATGATTAAGCTGAGGAGCTAGAAACAGATTTAAGAAAAATCACTGGTTGTCCTGTGTTTGTTAGTAATGCTGGATTCCAAAACTGGGTGGAGAACTCCTAAGCTTATGATCTGAGAGGGGGAGAGAAAACTCAAGGCAAAGTGAAGAGCCCTGATGGCCAGGTCAAGCTCATATTCTCTCTCTTTTTTATTTTCTCTCTTTATATACAGATATAGATAGCTACAGAGATGCTATGTACAAGATGATATACACCCAATATATGATTGGAATAATGATGCTGAAATTTTCTTTCAAAGCACTGGTGATAAGAAAAACAAGGAAGAAAACTTTGTTGCAGAAAGTTCTATCTAAATCACTGACTCTTACATTCATGGCAAGGTAGGCCAAATAGTGATCAAAAACTATGCTTTGTTTTCATTTATTATGCCATGATGACCACCTCTTGACTGTTTTAAATGGATCTTCCCCTCCCCACATAAACAGTCATCAGCAGGGGAGAAAAGCCTAGCACTGGGTACAACTCCCTGGCTCGATGGTACCTCAGAGCTTTTCCACTTGTATTATCCAGGGTTTTACTAGAGAAACAGATGTAACACAATATGTACAAATGTAAACAAAATTGCAAGATTAGTTTTTGATGACCACCCACAGAGATAGATGAGGAAGTGTGCAGGGGGTTTCTGCACACTGGAAACCGAATGATTCAGTACAAGGTCTGGAGCTCACTGCAGTATTCTGTGCAAGTCCATATTGGGAGGCTGATGGGTCTGTGACAGAAGGCTGATGAGGTATACCAGAAGGCTAAAAAACCAAGGTGGGGGCGAAAGAGTCTGACATATAAGTGAGGAGATGACCTCTGAGCTGATGGCAGAGCTCTTCCAAAGAATGGAATTCTCTGTCTTTCCTCATTCACTTTTATACCCTCTAAGTGATTAGCTACCCTAGGGTCACTCCTCTACACACTAGGGTGTAGAATTGCTGAGCCAGTTTAGCTAAGTTTGTAAACTTCTTAAGTTGACAAAATCGATCAAGGTCTGCACCATTCTTTTTTTTTTCATCAACATTAAAAACACCTTAATCTTTCTTGGCTCTCTTATCTCTTGGCTTTCACTCCTATTTCTGGCTATCACCCTCCTTCCATTCTCCTCGCACTACAGTGAGTTAGATACTGTCTCCATCTCAAACCCACAGTATCAGTCAGTACTACATTCTTTAATCACCATATTAACTAATGTTAAAATTAATAAAAAAATTCCTATTGGATTCCGACTGAAAAATTTATACACATGTGTCTTAGTCATTCTCTCATGACTGAGACACAATACACAACATTCAAAACTGAGAGGGGAGAAGACTCTTTTGTCTCACATTTAATACTCTCCTTTCTTGCATTATTGGCTGGCTCCAGGGCAGGCTGGCATAGTATGGGTATGTGTCTGATTTATCTCAGGTGGTAGGATGGCATGGTTCATCTCATGGTTCCTGGAAGCAGAAAGTCAAAGGTGGAGCTAGAGAGGAACATGAACCCTTCTAGACATGCCCAGATTATCTAGCCTCTTCTGAGCCAACCCCACCTCCTAATACCAAATTATCTGTGAGCACTTATAGCCCAACCATCTTCCAAAAGCCATGCCTCTGAAAGCATGCTGCTCTTGTGAGGCATCTAGATATAAACCATAACACTACCTCACCAAGGCAGTAGAGCCAGATAGCATTCCCTGTGTAGTAGCTCTAGCTCCAGATGTAAAATATTACTTAATAATTTATTTAAATCTTCAGAAAGAAAATAGCCATGTAAAACACATAGGCACTTGAAAGTATTTGTAAATATCTTTGATCACATAGTACAAACAAAAGTGTATTCTTAGGAATGTCTTCTCATCACCAAAGGTGAGCAATAGTGTTAGGTCATTTCATTTTGTTGGAAATAATTGGTACAAATGGGAGCTTGGAATGTTACGTTAGAAAATTATAATATCGCATGATACAAAATAGAATTTAATGGATAATATAAGCCTATAAGATTTGCCAAACTTATGCTAACAAACAAAATCCCTAAACATATAAGGCAAATTTGAGACTATAGAAAACAGAGACTTAATTTGACTGGAAACAGGTAACTCTGATTACTAGAAAAGATGCTGCTTAACATGAGAAAGACAGCTAACCCTAAGGATATGAAGCCTACTTGCAGATGCTGACAATTTAGACAAGTTATGCTCCACACTACAAAGTTACATCTCCCATAAAAGACCTTGCCATAAACAAGAATAGAACAATGCTATTAAAAATGTAAACCTGAGTAACAGCAAGACTAATGTATCCTTAGCAGGGTTCTAATTTCCTCAAGTTTCAGAATATTTTTCTTATTTTTGCTTTTCACAAATGGACTATATGACAAATTCACCAATTCAAATTATGGAAAAGATCAATAATATTGGGGAATATATTTCAAGTGACATTTTTATCACTCTGAAGTACTTGCATAAGTGGAATTATCTAAACCAGCAATGTTGAAATGAGTCTTCTTTTCTATAGTAATGATCCTTTGCATATTACAAACAGTATAAATAAAAGATCATTATTCTTTTGAACTACTTTGAGAGTCTAGATCAGTGGTTCTCAACCTTTCTAATGCCGTGACCCCACGATACAGTTTCTTATGTTGCGGTGACCCCAAACCAAAATTTGGTGGCTACTTCAAAACTGTAATTTTGCTACAGTTATGGTTTGGAATGTAAATACCTGATATGCTTTATGTATTTTCCGATGGCTTTAGGCGGCCCCTGTGTTTTGGTCATTCAACTCCTGCTGGGGTTGTGACCCATAGGTTGAGAATCACTGGTCTAGATCTTTAGTATTACCCCAGAACTCATTTTTTCAAAGTAGGCCTGTGTGTAGTTACAGGCTCATAGGGTGCTCACTTTGTCTGTGGAGCAAACCACTGATGAGTTGTCTTTTAGGAGGTGAATCCCAGTGGAAAGAAGGATTCTGGGGAGTAACCTAAAAAAACTGTGTTCTCATTCATGACCCCTCCTGCTCTCCCTGCTTGCTGGAAACAAGTGATCATAAGGTCCTCCACCAGGGCCCTTGGCCAAAGTACTTATGCCTTGAAGCCAGAGAACTATTGACTAAATCCCTGACTCTGTGAACCAGAATAAGTCTCTCCTCCATTAAGTTGAGGATGTTGCATATTTTGTCCAAGCAACTTGAAGGATAATTAATGCAGCTCTTTGTACTGAGAATAGATCTGTGGCTGGGATTGTATCTGATTATGTTGTTCAGAAGCCTTTGGAACTAGTAGATAGGAGGAGTTTGGAAAGGTTTGGAGGTATAGCTAGAGAGGCCTTACAGTGCTATAAGCCAGGCTTGATTCTAGCTTGAGTTCAGAAGACCAGTATGATGTTAGAAACATGGAGAGTAAAGCTCAGGATTGCAACTCTAGCTAGAAATGAGCATGCTACTGGACAGTGGACTGGAGGTCACATGTGTTACATTTTAGCTAAGAATTTGCCTACATTTTGTCCATATCCTGAGAAGAGGATAGTGACTGAGGTTAAGGGTGGGGGATTAATTGATCTAGTGGAGGATATTTCAAGATAGTCCAACATCATAGTGTAGCATGGGTACTGCCGATTCCTATTCGCCATATCTACAGTGAAACTTAGGGTTAAAAAATCAGAGCTGGATTATAGAAAAAAAAAAAAAAGCAAAAAAAAATAATGCAAACTAGCCTGAAATGCAGCATTTGTAAAGTGTAAAGATTGGACTGAGGAAAAAATGATTGCTGAAAATAACAGCATTAGAAAGAAGCCAGGTACTTTGCATAAGGACCATAGGAAAGATGGGTTGAAGTCATCTTAGGAATTGTGCAGAGCACACTCTCCACAGGTTCAAGAATAAAACCTTTGAAATGACTTTGATTTGAAAAGAGATCTCCAAGGCACCTTATGCATTCAGGGCTCCTACAAAAGTTCAGCCATTCAGGCACTGAGAAGCCTCTAGGACCATAGGCCAAGGAGGCCTGGATCCTTGCAAGTTGGTGGCAGATATTGGTGCTGTTGTTAGGGTGCTGACTTGAGGGGCATGTAGAATGCAAACATTCTAGCCTCAGGCAGGCTTCCAACCAGATTTAAGAAGGTCTGGAAAGCCAGGCACAAATGTGTGACAGCATCACAGTTCCTGACAGGAAGCCAAAAAAGGTGATGTATAAAGCTCTGAGAGTGAAGCCACAGGTACAATTAGAACACCAGGAAGCTGGAAATGCCAGGAACATGAAAAATCTGCCAGGAAAGTGGGCAGGGAAGCCCCAGGGAGAGTCCATGTGCATCCAGCTGTGAACGCTCAGATTCTGGACATGGAGCTGCAGGAGTTAATGTTTGTCCTACTGGGTTTCAGTCTTACTTTGGCCCCACTCCTTTCTGTCCCCCTTTTCCTCCATTTTGGAATGGCCATGTATATCCTGTGCCATATTTGTTTAGAAAGTGTTTAGCTTTCTCTTTTATTATGACAGGAGCTCACAGCTAAGAGTTTGCCTTGGGTCTCAGAGAAAGCTTTGGTTTGGGAGTTTTCAGCAATGTAGAAATGTTAAAACCGGTGACTTTTGGTGATAAACTAGATATTTTGTGTAATTAGATTGGAGAAGCTTTTTGGAGACCTGAGGGAAAAATGCTAGGATTTAAAGTGTCCGCTAAAATCTCATGTTCAGAGGTGCAGCTTTTGATTGGTGACTGGATCCAGTCAGTGCTGTACTCATCAGCATATTAATGCACTGAAGAGTTCATGCACTGTTAGGAAGTGGGTCCCGTTTTAAGAGACTGTCACAGGACCATGGTCTGGAAGTGCATGTTCCTGTCTGTGGGCCGTTCCCTTCTCTGCTTCTTGTCTGCCGTGGTGTGAGGGGAAGGTAGGCTGCTGCTTACTGCTTGCCTGCCTTTGCACGGATTGTTTCTCCCCTGCTGTCTTTGTGCCCTTCTTCCCTGACTTAGAACCAGCCAACCATGGCTGAAAGCTCTGCACAATTATATCAGAATAAATCTTCTCCTCCTTTAACTTAGGCTGTTAGGTATTCTGTCTCAGCATCAAGAAAAGCAAGACTGCTAGGAACATCTGAGAACCAGGCTGCATGGGCCTGCTATTCAGGTTAGTTCTGATAATACAATATAAACCGCCACAATCACAGAACTAGGTGATTCACTGAACCTTCTGTGAAGGTATTACTGGGCACAGAGCATGCAAAGTATGGATCCTTGTTTAACAAGAGAACTTCATCTGAAAGAACAAGCAAATGGCCTGTGCGACAGAACAAGAACGCCTTCCACAAGGGTGAGGACGAGTACCAAGCACGCACACTCTACCACACAATCATGCCTCCAACAAAATTAATTTTTAAATGTTTGTCTCCACTGTTTTAAAGCTTTAAAAAGTTCTATGGAAGGAGAAAAAACAAAGAAGACCTAGAAAATACACAGAGATCTGAGTAGCTTGTCTAATTTCATTCATCAAATTAAAGATTTGTTAAATTTTCAGGTTTCAGACTCACATGTATGATAATTACATTTGCAGAACATATGCTCCTCTAGTAAATGTGAACCCATTTCGTGGAAAACACAATGTCTTTCATTTGCTGAGAACCTTTTCATTCGTATCCAAGAGAAACAAGCCCAGAACCATCGAATAGGCTGCATTGAAGTCTGTTCTGTGTACCAGATGTGTAATTTTTGAGCCTCTTCCTTCTCATACATACCTCATGGGAGAGGCAGAACCTCTGAGAGAGAGGTAGGTAGGAAAGATTGGCTTGGATGATACCGTGCACAGAGACCTTTACCTTTTTTACACCGTGGAACAGATAGCTTTTAGATGTCACTTTAGAACACCCATTAACTATGACGGGAGTTAGAGGTCCATCAAGGGAAGAGCCTCCCCTATGGATTAAGAAGCATAGGTCTCCCTCTTTGGGCATCATTACTATTATACAAGGCTCATTCATACAGTGCTAATGGGAGGTAGACCTATGCTTCAGCAAACAGAGCTCCTGGGAGGGAGGCCACTCAGCTACTCTCTAATTCATGCACATATGGAAGGAGGCTGCTAGACCCGGCAGTATTTGTTGCAGATCAGCTCCTTTGTCCCCTCCTCCCTTGTTGGTTTTCCCCTTCATCCTCACTGCCTTCAGCTAATTCCTCATAGCTTACCCAGAGAAAGCAGCCCTGTCGTCCTCCACCTGTGATCCTAGCACAGCTCCTGGACTTACCTGGGAGGAGATGTCTGAAGGGACCTGTGTCCTGAACTGTGTGGATCATTCTCTGCTAATGGGGGAAAAAAAAAGTCAGTCAGTCTCAAAGATGTACTTGCTTATCAGATCCTGAGGGGCAGAATGACCTTGTTATTCTTTTCCCTTTCTTCTTTTTCTTTTTTTTTTTTTTTTCAGTAATCTTTGACAAAGCCATGAAATCTTAAATATTTTAATTTTTTAGAGGGTTAGGGAATTTGTTGATATTATCACAAAGTGAATATCAGCTTGGCAGTATTTCCAAATGACACTTAGGAGGATCAAAACAATCTTTCCTCAGGGCTGGTCAGACAGCTCAGAGGACCAAAGTACCTTCTTAGGCAGATGCAGGGATCACGGTTTGATCCTGGGCTTGCTGTGCTGGCCCTGCCCTCAGGATACACTGAGGCTGCGATTGAGACTGGGCATGGTGGTGAATGCCTATAATCCCAGCACTTGGGAGGCAGAAAACAGGAGGCTCACTAGTCTGATCTGTGTAATGAGACCCTGTAGACCTTGTACTTAAAGAAAATCTGTATCTTTCCTGGCACCTGGCACCTGGCAGCTATAGGGAAAATTCAGTTTCCAAGTCTAATGTGATCAAGTCAAGGTACCTTATGGGATGTGAACATGGTGAAATACCTTGGTACATAAAGAAACTTGGTTCCTTTATAATTGTTTTACCAAATAAAACTCATTTGGGTATGTGATAATAGCAGAAAGGAATCAATTGGAATGCACAAAGCAGAGAGACAGAACTCACTGAATTAATTAGGACCACAGGGGCCTAAAACATCTATATGTAAAATGAAAACAAATATATGATTATTACTATAAAATAATTAGTGTATATGACAGAGGGCTTTACTAATTGGCTTTGGCTTACAGTTTTGCTTTCTTTTTAAACATACCTATACTTTTGATTCTGTTCTTTGTAAGGTCATCAAAACAAAGGTACATGATCTAAACAAATGTTAGTGTAGCTAAGATTTGGTGCAGTTTCCTGGGGTTTGATGAACATTCATTCCCAAAAATTCAAGAAACTGGATGTTTATGCATGTATCCATACGTGTCTATATAGATGAAAATACTGTAAATATTTACAGGGAGAGAGGAATTATTTTCTACATCTACTTGTTTCTTATGAGTCAAAACCTCAATATGCCTTCTGTCTACAGAGACAAAAATTTTTCCTTAAACTCTATCATCTACTGACATGAAATGAAAGGGCTTCAACAGGTCACCAGAAGAATTTCTTTTCTAGCAACTTAACTCAAATTAGTACATCGCACATATCATTTCTAAGTAGTCTACCTTTAAATCCCTGCTTGTGTAAGGTACCATCTCCTCTTTGACATACTACATAATCTTCCTGACTTGTGTCTTTTTCTTATAAGATTGGTTTGCAACTATATTCCTAATTCTTCTTCATAGTCTATATTTCTTTCTTTTGTCTACAGTCAAAATTGATGCGTTAGTATGGGCCAAAATAGAGATGAATGAAAAAAGGACCATAGTGAGAAGACCCTATGAATCCACCTGTATATCACAACCAGAATTCTTATGTGTATAATGAGAACGAAGTCTAGAGTCCTGGCAGGCTGCAATCAGAATAAAAACTGCTATATTCTTTTTTTACATTATTTGTTATGGTTTATGTCTAGTTGTGCCCCCAAAGCCTCATGGAGTCATTGGGCGGGGACTTCTAGCGTTTGAGACTTGATCCATGATCCCTGGGATTATAGGTTTTAGTACTGATGGGATTATGGGTGGAAGTACTTCTGGGATTATGGGTGTAGCCTAGGGTGGGAGCTAAGGCGGAGAGCCTGAATGTAATATAAAGAGAGACAGAGAGACAGACTGGAGCTCTAGCTGTTGCTGTTGCTCTGCTGCTGTGTTTGGCTGGCTACCTCTGCCGCTATTTTGTTGCTGTTCCGCCGCCATGAACTGGATGCTCTCTGCTCTGTTCCTCTCAGCCTTGGGCCAGCCGAATATGGACTGAAACCTCCACAAACTGTGAGCTAAAAAAACCTTTCCTTCCCTCATTTTGAGTGTTGGGTGTTTGTTCCGGCAACGAGCAAAAAAGTAACTAATACATTATTCTACTACGCTCTGTAAAAGTTGTATTTTAGTGCTTTCCAATGAATCATATACTCTCTTATATACCATGAGGTCTATCGCTCCCTATTCCCTTGATATTATTTAATTCACAGAGGAATGGTAATTACCCATTCCCATTATCTAGGCTTGGTATCATACTATTATTGTTACACTACTGACCCATGATCCAAAACTGCTTTTACTTAATGAAAAGGGTCCACTGATTCCCTTTCTTTAACAATCTCCCTCTTTGTGTTGGGCTATATGGGCTGCCATAATAAAATACTACAGGTGGGGTAATTAAATATTAGAATTGATTTATTTTTGCAAAATTGGTCAAGTTGTCTTCAAATTTGGTTTCTGGTGAGGGCTACATTCTTGGCTTTAGATCTGCCTTGCTCTGTCTTTACAGGATCTTTCCTCCATGTTCATGGGGAAAAAAGAATTCAGTGCTTTCTCTTTCTACTTTTGTAGGTACATCAACTCCTTCTGATTAGGATGCTGCACTTATGATCCTATTTAGCTTTAATTACATTCTCAAAGGACCTGTCTCTGAATATAGTAACAGGAAGGATCAGGGTTTCAAACAATAAATTTGTAGAGACATAATTAATTTCACAACATGCATAGCTTAAACATTGTTCTCTGTCATTATACTAGTCCTGGATAAATGTGTCCTGTGAAACCAACAAAGGCCTTGTTTTGATTAACCTGGCAAAAATATGTCCTTGGACTATGGATAAACAGATGACTAGCATTTATTATATGATGATAAAAATACTAAAACAAAAAAAACAACATGAAAATTTTATCTGTGGTTTCTTCTACTACTCCAGGGTTAACTTCTAGGACAGCTTGAGTTACATTTTTTTTTTCAATTTAATATTTTTATTGTTTAAATTTAACAATGGTTATATTACATACTTTCATCATCAGATCAGTTTAGATTAATACATATAGGTATATAAGATTGATCAAACAATTAAACATTAACACTTTTAAATCAAAATTACTTCCCCCCCCCTTTTTTTTTTGAAAGTTGACATATTGCATATTGTCCTCACAATCATTCTACAGAGTACAGTGTGTGGGCATGACCCATCTCCCTATTGATGTTGCTTAGAAAAAAAAAAAGGAAAAAAAATATACTTCTCTTTGGACTAAGAGGAAGCAGATACATACACAG
>PVJA010016883.1:0-10106 GCA_004027025.1 Myocastor coypus
AAAAAAAAAAAGAAATTTAAAAAAAGAAGGGCAAATTCTGGAAGTTTCTTGGTCTTCACTAGAGTAGCAACCGCAGTCACTGCTTTCAGGTCCCTGCCGAGGGAAGCCGCCACTGCCATGTTTGGTTGCTTGGTGGCAGGGAGGCTGGTACAAACAGCTGCACAGCAAGTGGCAGAGGATAAATTTGTTTTTGACCTGCCTGATTATGAAAATATCAACCATGTTGTAGTTTTTATGCTGGGAACTGTCCCGTTTCCTGAGGGAATGGGAGGATCCGTCTACATTTCCTATCCTGATTCAAATGGAATGCCAGTATGGCAACTCCTGGGATTTGTCACAAATGGGAAGCCAAGTGCCATCTTCAAAATTTCAGGGCTTACATCTGGAGAAGGAAGCCAACACCCTTTTGGAGCTATGAATATTTTCCAAACTCCATCTGTCGTTCAGATTGGAATTTCAGTGGAATTATTGGACAGTCTAGCTCAACAGATGCCTGTAGGCAG
This sequence comes from Myocastor coypus, assembly GCA_004027025.1. Lineage (NCBI taxonomy): Eukaryota > Metazoa > Chordata > Mammalia > Rodentia > Myocastoridae > Myocastor > Myocastor coypus. Next base: position 504 of record PVJA010016883.1, read on the forward strand.
TGCTACCATATCTTCAGTTGACTCCTTCACTCAGTTCACACAAAAGATGTTGGACAACTTCTACAATTTTGCCTCATCCTTTGCTGTCTCTCAGGCCCAGATGACACCAAGCCCATCTGAAATGTTCATTCCAGCAAATGTGGTTCTGAAGTGGTATGAAAACTTTCAAAATCGACTAGCACAGAACCCTCTCTTTTGGAAAACATAATATGAATAAAATAATTTTTAATGTAAAAAAAAAGAAATAAAAAAAAGAAGGGCTGGGGAGATAGCTCAGTAGAATAAGTGCTTTCCTGGCAAGTGCAAGGTCCTGAGTTCAATCCCTGGCACTGCAAAAATAAATAAATAATTTTTTAAAAATGTCTTTACAAAAAAAAAAGAAAGAAAAAAGATCTTAAAAAATGGGCATATACACTATATTTTTCAACACTAATATGTCCGTGTTGTCCAAATTGACCTAAATATAGACACATCCCAGTAATTTTTTTTTTTTGTCTTTTTTGAGACAGGGTTTCATTGTGCAGCTCAGGTTGGCCTTGAGCTCACTTTTTTAGCCCAGGCTGGTCTCAAACTCACATCGATCCTCCAGCCTCAGCCTCCCAAGTGCAGGGATTACAGGTGTGCGCCACCGCGCCCGACTCCATCCCAGTAATTTTTAGGTTACAAATACATGCTCCAAAAAATACTAAATTCATTAATTTTATAATGAATCGAAAGAACTCACAAAGCAGACTAGGAAAGGGGAAGCTACTACTTTAAATATCCAGCAGTTTTCATCTATACTTTTCTGTAGTATGGGAAAGTAATCTTTAATATTTTTGTAGTCAAATTTAACTTTTGCAGATATACAATGTTATTCTTTTATTTTTATGTACTTGGTACAGGGTCTACAGGTTTTCACTATGTAGATTGGACTTGTAGTGATTCTTCCATTTTCAGCCTCTCAAGAGCTGGGATTACAGGCACAAGCCACCACGCCAGTCTCAGTTGCCATCTCAGGGTGCCCTCGGGGCAGGGCCAGCACTGCAGGCCACGGGGGATCGACCCTGGCACCTTCCCCTACCTAAGCAGGTGTTTTAATTCACTGAGCTATCTGGCCAGCCCTCTTACAATGTTTGTTTGTTTGTTTGTTTGTTTATTTATTGGATACAGGATCTCATTACACAGCTCAGATTTATAGTGATTCTCCTGTCTCAGCCTCTCCTGTGCTGGGATTACGGGGATGTACCACCACACCTAGGATTCTGGGGCTGACACAGCATGTGGTACCAGGGATTGAACTCAAGTCCTTGCATTCACCAGGCAGGCACTTAGATTGCTGAGCTATCTCCCTGGGCCCAACAACGTTATTCTTAAGAGGGATACTTCCATTCATTTCTAGGTTTGCTTTCAGTAGCCCTCCACTCTATTACATTACGTCATGATCAGGTGCCTTGAGAAGAAGCTGGTTAAAGTTGTATGTACAGAGAGGTTTTTCCAAATATTTATTCTAAGGGTGAAATTACTTTAACTTGTGTGTATTACTGCTTGATCTTGAGCTTTTTTTGAGTACTTATTTTTATTTATTTATTTTTTCTGTATGTTAGACAGAGTCTGCAGAGTCCACAGGATCTCACTACACAGACTGTACTCCCCTATTTTCAGTCTCCCAAGCACAGGGATTACAGGCATGGGCCACTAAGCCCAGTGTCAATCGGTGGCTCAGCATGCCCCTGGGGCGGGGCTGGCACAGCTTCCCTGGGATCGAACCCCTGGCTGCTGTGCTCTGCCTAAGCAGGCATTTTAGTCTGCTGCGCTATTAGGCTGGCCCCTTTTTTGAGTACTTAAAATATGCGTACCAATAAAACTCTCTCGCAAGGACGTTGCCACTATTTGTAGAACACAGAACCTTCAAGTATGTGCTATTTTGTCTTTACCCTTGAATCTACCACCTCAAATCAGGAGAGTCGGTTAAACAAGAGGATGCTAACACAAAGGAGACGCTGTGTTGAGACCTTCAGACTGCCTGTTTAAAGTGAAGTAGTGAGTACAAAGCTTATTTTAAGCACACTTCCACAGGCTTTTTGTTTATAATAAACAAGCCTCCTAACTGCTGCAATAGGCTTGACTAACATATAATTTGGCCAAATACATGGTTCCCTAGTAAACAACAATGAGAACAAGAAGAAAAATCCCTGCTCTTTCACATACTAAGAAGGAGGATTGGCTACTGAGGCAGTTCATTCCAGGACACATGAAAATGACATACTGTGGCATGCGTTGTTTTTAATTTGTTGTGCTGTTACTAAAGTAAATTCTGAGGGCTGCAGCTAAAACATTCCAAGTTCTGCCTTCTGCTTTTACCAATCTGCAAGATTTTGTGCGGGAAAACTCTTTGGGGACTCCAGGGGCAGTATTTGCATTGCACTGTTTCCAAGATTTCAAGTTTGAAGAGCAAACTGTTTGTTTAAGAAAGAAAAAAGGAAGAAAGAAGAGGTGTCTGATTTGAGTTAAATACAAGGATTAAAAAAAAATAGTGCAAGCCAGGCGTGGTGGCGCACGCCTGTAATCCCAGCACTTGGGAGGCTGAGGCAGGAGGATTGGTGCAAGTTTGAGACGAGCCTGAGCTACAAAAGTGAGCTCAAGGCCAGCTTGAACTGCATAGCGAGACCGTGTCTCAAAAAGACAAAAAAAAAGAAGCGCATAATAAAAGGTTACATGGTCTACAAATAGTTACAATGTTGTCCTTGGAGAGTTTTATTGGTACATATATTCTATTTTTTATTATTTATTTTTATTTTTGGTGGGATTAAACTCAGGATCTTGCACTTGCCAGGCAAGCACTTATTCCTCTGAGCTAGCTCCCTGGCCAATACATACATTTTATTTTATGTATTTTTTAAAACTTTATTTATGTATTTATGTTATGGCCAGCTCGGCTTGCCCTGGGGGGTGAGGCTGGTGCAGCGTGTGGTGCTGGGGATAGAACCTCGGTCCTTGCAGTTGCCTAAGCTTGACTAAGCAGGAGCTTTAAACCATTGAGCTAACTCATCGGCCCAATACACATATTTTAAGTACTCAAAAAAGTTTGATATCAAGCAGTGATACACACAAGTAAAAGTGATTACCCTTAGAATAAATATTCAGGAAAAACTTCTCTGAACTTACAAGTGAAAAAATATGTAACACTTTCTGTCAGAGTCCCTTCCTGGTTCTTGTCTCGGCCCAAGAAGTCTAAATTTATAATCCTAAAAACCCATTATTGGAATTCCACCAAGTTAATTCCAGTCTACCAATCCCAGCGCAACCCACAGCAATAACAAAGACACTAGGACATAGATAGATAGATAGATAGATAGATAGATAGATAGATAGATATCTCTGTCTCTGTGTCTGTCTGTCTGTCTGTCTGTCTGTCTGTCTGTCTCTCTCTCTCTCTCTCTCTACATATATATATATATATATATATATATATATATTGGGGAGCCAAGGGGCCCTAGGTCCAGCTATGTAGATGACTTTCTGACTTTCTGGAACAAAGAGAACAACCCAGGGCTGCACCTGGGTTTTATTCAGTGGAGAAGGGGTGTAGCTTAAGAAAGGGAATTGTGGGAAGAAGGTGAGCACTGTGAGCTGGGCTAGGTAGGAGGCCTGCATTCACCTCTGCTGTATGCAGAGAGGATATGCAGAGGAAGTAATTTCTATTATGCTACTGAGATAGCATCTAATATTTTGGGGATCTGGTGCTTCAGTTCTGATGTATAATCTTTCATGCCCCAGAAAGTCATAGTCTCTATCTTGAGGCTCGATCCCAGCCAACAGCGTGGAGCACTGGCTCTTCATCCTGTCTTGACCCGGCTCATATTGGAGAGCAGCAGGTGTGGGTTATCAGGGAAACACGCATGCCATCTTCGAAAATTACCACCAGCACCTCTGCTAGACCAATACACACTGCTTAAGGCCAATTGAAAGGATAATGAGAAGTCCTAGCCAGCTCTGTACATTTCAATATGAGGAAATAGGGTCAGGCTCAGCCAAATGGAGACAGTCTCTCTTCTTTCAAAGAGAGCTGCTCAAGTAGTTCTCCACAACTTTCATAAAAAAAAAAAAATTTTTTTTCATTTATGTAGTTAACATGTCCTGTTTCAGCCCACATGTCCCCAAAATAGGGAGGCACAGACAAAAATAACTGTGGTAGTTCACTGTCCTATGCTTTTTTGGTACCAGGACACTATCAGCACCAAATTTATCCCTTTTGTTATAATTATTAATTTTTTTCTTTTTCTTCCTTTTTGTTCCATTTTGTTTTGCTGTTGTTTTATAGCATGCCAAATCCTTGGGCATACGTGATAGCTTTCAACAATTTTTTTCAGTTTTTCTTTGTTGGAATATTCTGGAAGTAAGGGGACATTAAAAGTAAAATATGAGATGTAGATAACCGAAGAGTCTTTTCTTTTTTTTTTCTTTTTTTTTTCTTTTTTTATTTGTCTTTTTGAGACAGGATCTCTCTATGCAATTGAGGTTGGTCCTGCACTCACTTTTGTAGCCCAGGCTGGTCTCGAACTCGCACCAATCCTCCTGCCTCAGCCTCCCGAGCGCTGGGATTACAGGCGTGCGCCACCACGCCCAGCTAATAATAATTTTTTTCTTGTTTTAGAACTTTTGTTTGTTTATTTTTATGGCCGGCTCAGCCTGCCCTGAGGGCAGGGCTGGCGCAGCATGTGGCGCCAGGGATCGAACCACGGTCCCTGCAGGCGCTTTAGACCACTGAGCCATCCTGCCGGGCCCCTGAAGAGTCTTTTCTAATGATCAGAAAGAGAATGAATGGTTTCTCAGAACTCCCTAATCAAAACAGAGACCCTGGCATAGCCACCATCATACTCTGAAGTTTCTTCTAGTGCCTGGAAATCTATTGAAGCTTCTGCACATAAGCAATTCAACGTTTTGTGGTCTAAATAAGTACTTGAAGGGAGATTCACTGGTCACTGTCTCAGTTACTTATCTCTTGTTGCTGTGACAAAATGCCCGATACCCAAACTCAAGGAACGAAAGGTTTATTTAGCTCATAGTTGGTGGAGGTTTCAGGCCATACTCTGCTGTCTCCAAGGCAGAGTGGTACATGGCAGAGGACAGCTGTTCATGGAGGTGGACAACAGCAAAGAACAAAGGGAGGGGCAGCGGCTGCAGCAGCTAGCCAGCCTCCCTCTCTTCCTTACATTGTGTGCAGATTACCCACGTCAGGTGGGTGTAGCACTCACACCCACAATCCCAGCATTGGATCATGAATTAATCACCAACTCTAGAAGCCACCTCAATGACTGTATGAGATTTTGGGGGGGACAACTAGACCCAAATCATAACAGTCACCATATGAAAACCTCTACAAAAAGTCTAGAATTATCTTTTTACTGATGTAGTAGGAATGTAGTCAGACTACAGATTGACAAAATTCCTTCCTGTTTTCTTTTTTTTAAATGTATTTAAGCCGGGTGTGGTGGCTCACACCTGTAATCCCAGCACTTGGGAGGCTAAGGCAGGAGGATCGCTGCGAGTTTGAGACTAGCCTGGGCTACAAAAGTGAGCTCAAAACCAGCCTGAACTGCACAGTGAGACCCTGTCTCAAAAAGCAAAAAAATAAATAAGTAAGTAAGTAAATAAATAAATATAAATAAATAAATAAATAAAATGTATTTAGTACAGAGTCTACAGGGTCTCACTACACAGATAGGACTTATAGTGATCCTCCTGGGATTATAGGCACATGCACCACCACTCCCAGTCTCAATCCCTGTCTCAACATGCAGCAAAGGGGTGGGGCTGGCAGAGCACATGGTGGTAGGGGTGCAGATCAAACCCTCATCCCTGCATTTGCCCAAGCAGGTGCTTTAGTCTGCTGAGCTATCTGGCCAGCCTCCTCTTTACTTTTCTTTTCTGTCTTTTTGAGACAGGGTCTCATTATGCAGTTCAGGCTGGCCTTGAGTTCACTTTTGTAGTCCAGGCTGGTCTCGAACTCACATCAATCCTCCTGCCTCATCCTTCCAAGTGCTGAGATTATAGGCGTGAGCCACCACACCTGGCCCTATTTTCATTTGTAATTGGAATTTTATCACCATTTTTCTTTAGATCTTACAAAACTGGGTTACCAAAAAGCTCTATCTGGGATATCTGGGAAGCGATCATAAGATCATCTTCCACATTCCCCTCACATTCCAATAAGTCTTTTACATTTTGATGTAAAAGTGGGTGGGAGTCTTCCAAGGCACAAAAGTTCTTTTACTCCCCATTAGCTTCCTGCGCACAATCAAGGAGAAATAAACATCCAGCATACAGTTGCTGTACATTTTCACACCCAGTACTATACCAGTTAAAGTAAACTGACCCAGCTGGGTGTGGTGGCTCACACCTGTAATCCCAGCACTTGGGAGGCTGAGGCAGGAGGATCAGTGTGAGTTCGAGACCAGCCTGGGCTACAAAAGTAAGCTCAAGGCCAGCCTCAACTGCATAGCGAGACCCTGTCTCAAAAAGACAAAAAAAAAAAAAAGTAAACGGACTCAAAAGAAGATGGATTAAGTAGGGGAGATACCTCAGCAGCATAAGTGCTTGCCTAGCAACTAGCAGGTAGCAAGGCCCCCAGTTTGATTTCTGCTACTGGAAAAAAAAAAAAAAAAGATGAGTTAAGCCAAAATCACTGCAGATTCATCATATATGAATAGATCAATATCTGGATGGAAGATTTCTTCCATAAGCAGCTGAAAAAAAATTCCGTGGAACTACCACCCTCATCAGTGCCTTGGTCTCTTTTAAATTCCACATACAACGTTTCACGTTTGCCAGATTTCCATAGCGATCTTATCTAGCCGGATAAGTGCAGCAGGTATGATACACTCACTGTTGACTTTGAGTCTCAGATATGGAGGCACCTGCAGCCCTTGAACTAGACAGGGAAGAACTCTGATTCTTGGTGCTGTCCATGTGAATTCTGTTGTCATAATATGATCCCAAATTTTTTTGTGACAGAATCCAATATGAAAAAGAAACATAAAGGAAAATTTGTCAGGTTGACCCCCCCCCTCGTTGACCCCCCCCCCCCCCCCCTCCCCCCCCCCCCCCCCCCGCCCCATCTCTGTCTTTTTTTGAGAAAGGGTTTCATTATGCAGCTTAGGCTGGCCTTGGGCTCACTTTGTATCACGGGCTGGTCTTGAACTCACAACAATCCTCCTGCTTCAGCCTCTGAGATTAGACACCTGTATCACCACATCCAGCTGCTCTGTATCTCCTTTGAAAAAATCATGGTCTGAATCCATTTCTAGAACATCATTCTGTGATCCCTGAATGAACTCCTCAAAAGATGTAAGTAGTTTTTGACAGCCCAGAGTTTTTCACACCAACATGAGCTCCCAATAGAGCCTCTCAAGGACTGTCCCTGGCCCCTGTGCCCCGCCCCCTGCGCCCCACCCAGCAAAGAATCTTATTTCTTCTTTCCTCCTCCCAAAGCTCTTTTTTTTTTTTTTTTTTTTTTTTTTTTTTTTTTTTTTTTTTTTTTTTTTTTTTTTTTTTTTTTTTTTTTTTTTTTTTTTTTTTTTTTTTTTTTGAGACAGGGTCTCATTGTGCAGTTCAGGCTGGCTTTGAGCTCACTTTTATAGCCCAGGCTGGTCTCGAACTCACAACGATCCTCCTGCCTCAGCCTCCCAAGTGCTGGAATTACAGGCTTGAGCCACCACGCCCGGCTCCCAAAGCTCCTAATGTGTCAATTTTATAGACTCAGGATGGCTCTTCATTATCTTCTTCATTAGCATTCATTCCCACTTCCTCTCCCACTACTTTTGTATTTTTAAGCACTTTGAAGCAGTAATAATGATATCATCTTTGCTCCCTAGATTTAGACAGTCATATGTTGATTGCTGAGGACATCGCAAGTCACCAGTTGCTGAAACGTGTCCATCATTCTCTGAACCTGGCCTGCACATAGACCACTGTCTAAACAGTTTTGCTTGGGCTGCAAGGGGTAACGTGCATTGCTTTGCAACACAACAGCAATGCCATTGCCAGACATTCAGAGCTGCCAAGATCCCTATTCTCCATTACAATAACAAATTTAGATAATTAGAATCAGACAAGCACATGATATATGTCAAGTCACATTCTACAACAGATTGATGCAGGAAGGAAAAACTGATCTGGGGTGGATGGCCTCCACTAGGGAACCTCCAAATGATGGAAGGGAAAACTGATCCCCAACCTGAAAAAGTGCCCTGAGATGAGTTCATGTTCTCTAAAACCGAAGAACGAATTTTAAGAACAAACGGAAGTAATGAGCAGAATGTATTTATTAGGGGAAAGAAAGCTCCTGTCCAAGAGACGGACAGGAGGGGGGTCCCAAGTGGGTGTCCCCTGGAAGCTGTCTCTTCCAGGGACTTTTATAGAGAAGACATGGGAACTCGCTTAGGTGGGTATGAGGTGGGACAAAGACTATGGTCAACCAATGAGATTACAAGCACCACTGCTCAGGTAAAATTGATTAACATCGGGATCCAATGGGAAGGCAAGTCACGGAGCAAGCAGGAAAGATCACCACCTATTGATCTTGGGCTCCGTGACTCTTTCCAGGGTCTTTTAAGGTGATTGATACTTATTTAACATGTCAATCCCTGACACCCACCCTTAAGAAAGTATGAAGTTGCTTCTGTTTACTCTTGTCTTGAGATCTGGCCCATGGCAGAAGAGTGTCTGTCTCTAGTTGTAAAGTCATCTTGTCTTCCATGTCGTCTTTGAGGGCCTGGCCCTGTCTGCCTTCCTATATCTCTATCTCAGCTGCCTACGACAAGATGACATATACATGCATGCATTAAGAAAGCCAGTTTTAGGGCTGGTAAGATAGCTCAGCAAATGAAGCGCCTGCTTTGGCAAGCGCAGGGACCAGAGTTCAGTCTCTGGTCCTGCATGCCGTGCCAACCCCGCCCCCGCCCCTGGGGCACACTGAGCCAGCTATCAAGTCTGGGTATAGTGATGCACACCTGTAATCTCAGAGCTTGGGAGGCTGAAAACAGGAGCATCACTATGAGTTTAAGCTGCATAGTGAGACCCTGTACCAAAATACATAAAAGAAAAAAGCCAGTTTCTATTTTCTGCTTAGAGAGCTATCCCATAAGACCCTTCCAACAGCATCAGGATCTACAGACACATCATCAGGACCTAATTTTTGTAAATTGGTGTCTCCCGGTGAGCTATCACCTATCCTGCAGGAACATGCTTCCAAATCTTCTTCCACAGCATCAGAACATGTAGCTGTTCCTTTTTCTGTTACTTTTTTGGGAGATACTGGGGATCAAACTCAGGACCTTGCACTTGCCAGGCAGGTGCTTATGCCACAGGGCCAACTCCCTAGCCCAGGGTTTTCCTTTCGTCTTTGTCCTTTTGTCTTCATCACTTCTTTGAAGAGCTTTCAGTTCTTCCTTCATGTGTCATTTGACCTTTCAAAAGCTCTGCACCAGTGCCCCAGCACTAGAAAAGTCTTTTACAATAACACAGATTAAAAGGAAATAATCCTCTCTCTTTTCATATATTTCAAGAACTTCATACAACAGCTCTTTAGTAAGACAAGTTGCATCTTTAAAATCAATTCGA
>PVJA010016883.1:10206-42696 GCA_004027025.1 Myocastor coypus
AAAAAAAAAAAAAAAAAAAAAAAAAAAAAAAAAAAAAAAAAAAAAAAAAAAAAAAAAAAAAAAAAATCAATTCGAGGGGCTGGCAAGGTAGTTCAGAGGACTAAGTGCATGCTCAGGCAAGTTTGGAGACCAGGGTTCTATCCCTGGCACCACTATGCACACTGGGCTACCCTTGAGCACACTGAGACAGACAGAATCTGGGTGTGGTGGCGCATGTGTGTAATCCCAGCACTGGGGAGGCTGAAAACAGGAGGACCACTACCAGTCTAATTTGGATAGTGAGACTCTGTATCAAATATGGTTTTTTTTTTGTGTGTGTGTGTGTGTGTTTTTTTGTTTGTTTGTTTTTTTTGTTTTTTGTTTTTTTTTTTCTGGGACCAGGGGAAAATGCTTTTAAAAAAAAATCAATTCTAGCCTGCCTTTTTGTCTTGCTCTTATGTTTTTATATCAGAGTTATTAGGGGTACCTTTTGAGCTCTTGGGGTAAGCTGAGCTTGCTCCTTTATTGCAGAAATGAGGCTCACAGAGTTTTGCCTCAACCTGACAAAGCTTGAGGGCTTTGATAGCTGCTTGCATTGTTAGCCACACAAAGAAAACTTGGACAGAAAGCACAAAACCCATTGGTTCAGAAATCACAAAACTTATTCGCAGGGGCCACATTTCCAAAGCCCTCAGTTACCTGGTGGTAGTTGTAGAGTTCTATTAGATGCTTTGCTGGCTTCCTGAAGAGGAAAGAGAAGATCAGGACTGATCTGGGGCATCCCAACATTTAGAGTAAATCAAGATTCAGGGAAATGATCTTGCTTTAATGAGCTCCAAAGCCCTTGGTCCATTTACCTTTGCCCCACTTATAGGCCTAAGCACTCGGCTGGCTTCCGTCCATATCATCAGACTGGAGTTCTGGTGATCTTTTACTAGTTGTGGCCATTCAATGACCGCAGGGTGATCACAGACATTGCTTTGAGTCACTGATTAAAAACATGTTGTCACATGAATCTCTATGCTAACTCAGCCTGATCATGGGCTTCAGGACTTGTATTGCACCAAACTTGTAAGGAGCTGGTGAATTCTAAAATCAGGCTCTTAACAAGTTTTTGTCATTCTAGGAGTGGGAGGGACAAAACAGTTATGGCCTCTGGGTCCTACTTGACCACCCCCCACACACCTCTGGCCTCCCGCCAGCCACCTTCCATTTCCCAGTCTCTTTGCCACCAGAGGATCTCACGTGGAACCTGCACCAGCTTCTCCAAAGTTGGGGCCAGGACACAATGATCTGGCCTTCTGAGAACCTGGCATCCCTGACCAGACCAACCCCAATTATTTTCCCAAGAAAAATCTTTGTAACTATTGACCAGTTGTCATAAAAATTCATATGGAAATACGTAAAGCCAGAATAACAAAAGATTTAGAAAATGAAGAACAAAGTTAGAGTGTCGGAGTCCCGTTTTGGTTCTCATCTTGGCCTAAGAAGTCTAATCTTACAATCCTAAAACCATATTATTGGAATTCTACCAAGTTAATTCCAATCTACCACCAGGCGTGGTGGTGCACGCTTATAATCCCAGCACTTGGGAGGCTGAGGCAGGAGGATTGGTGCAAGTTTGAGACCAGCCTGGGCTACAAAAGTGAGCTCAAGGCCAACCTGAACTGCATAGCAAGACCCTGCCTCAAAAAGACAAAAAAAAAAAAATTCCAATCTACCACTCCCAGTGCAATCCATAGCAATAACAAAGACACTAAGACATATATATATATATATATATATATATATATATATATATATATATATAATTATTAGGGAGTCAGGAGCCCTAAGTCCAGCCATGAAGATGGCTTTCTGAAACCAAGAGAGTGACCCAGGGCTACAGAGAGCTGGGCTAGGTAGGAGGCCTGCATTCACCTCCGCCGTATTCAGAGAGGATATACAGAGGAAGTAATTTGTATTTTGCTTTGAGATAGTATCTAATATTTTGGGGGTCTGGTGCTTCAGCTCTGATATGTAATCTTTCAAGCCCCAGGAAGTCACAGCCTCTATCTTGAGGCTCCATCCCAGTTGATACCAAGGAGCATTGGCTCTTCATGCCGTTATCAGGGAAACATGTGTGCCATCTTCAAAAATTACCACCAGCACCTCGGCTAGACCAATATACACTGCTTAAGGTCAACTGAAAGGATAACGAGAAGTTCTATCCAGCTCTGCACATTTCAATATGAGGAAATAGAGTCAGGCTCAGTTAAAATGGAGATAATCACTTTTCTTTTAAGGAGAGCTGCTCAGGCGGTCCTCCACATTAGAGGAATCACAACATCTGATATCATTATGTTACATATATTATTTACTACCTCAAAGTTACTACAAAGCTACAGTAATAAAAGCAGTGTGGAACTGGGTGAAAGGAGAATTTTATACATTAATGAGACAGACTAGAAATTCCAAAAATAGGTCTCTATAAATACAGTCAGCTGAATTTTGGCAAAGATTTAAAGGCAATTCCACCGAGAAAGAACAGTATTTTCAGTGAATGGATTGGTTGGATATCCATATACTTTGACACACACATCTCACATCCTGTATCAATGAATCACAGACCTAGATGTAAAATATACACTATTAAATTTCTAAAAATAAAACAGAAAATCTTTGTAGCCCTGGGAGAGGCTTCCATTCTTGGCATTATTACCAAAGGCCCCGTAGCTCTTTGCCGAGGAGGGTTCTTTATGCTGTAGGATAGCTAGCCACAGAACTGTAGATGTAACAACTAAAAACACCTCTAGACACTGCTAAACGTCTTCTGGGGGTGCAGTGTCCCTGAGCTGAGAACCATTGGGGGTAGGCAGAGCTCTCAGCTAGGACACTGATACAGAGCTCTTAAGAGGCAAAAATAGATGTATTGGACTTCATTAAATGTATAACTTTTTGCCGGGCGTGGTGGCTCACGTCTGTAATCCCAGCACTTGGGAGGCTGAGGCAGGAGGATTGCTGTGAGTTTGAGACCAGCCTGGGCTACAAAAGTGAGCTCAAAGCCAGCCTCAACTGCATAGTGAGACCCTGTCTCAAAAAGCCAAAAAATAAATAAATAAATAAATAAATAAATAAATAAATAAAAATAAAAAATATAAATAAATAAATAAATGTATAACTTTTTTTCTGTAAATGTAATGTTATAACATTGACAAGACAAGCCATAGGCTGGAAGAAAATGTTTGCGAATCACATACTGGCATGGAACTTGTACTCAGAATATGCAAAGAACTCTGCAGACATTAGTAGGAGAACAAATAACCCAATCTTCAAAAACCCACAAAGGGTACGAGTTGACACAGCACGGATGGAGAGAGAAGGACGGCAAGTTTGTGAAAAGGTGCTCTGCACCACCAGTCACCAGAGAAACGCAAGCCCAAGCCACAGTGAGATCCTCTAGCTACCTACCACAAAGAGTGAAAGGAAAACAAAACAATGGCAGCAAATAGGACACTCCCCAGCGTGGGTGGGTCACAGCTATGGGCCAGCACTGCCGCCCCGTGCCCAGGATGCAGTGCCTGGTAGGCTGGGTGGGCAACTGCTTTACAGAGTGTTTGGTGAGTGTGGTGCACTGACAGCTGGCGATCAGCTTGGAACACCTGGCTGAACCGAGTCGGTGCGGTGCTGGGCGCGGGAGGACCATCTGTAGAGTGTTGCCAACAACACAAAAAGGAGGCTAGGACAGGAAGAAGCGAGGCTCTTGGTTCTGCTGGAGAAGCTGGTCGTGCTGGCTTTCCTGATATGAGTTCAGCTGTTCTCATCATCAGAGGATCTCTGGACTTCACTGTTGCCGGCGATGCCTGTGGTATTTTTCAGAGGAGCTCTGGTCCTTACCTGGAGTGTCACTTCCTGGATCCAGTGCAGGGCCCTCAGCCTCCTGACACAAAGTGCTCATGTCACTGGCGCAGGCTTTCTAGCTTCCACTACTAACCTGTGGGCCTTCTAAGTGCAGATGTGTAAAACAGACCTGTGTGAGACACTGTTGTGGGCTCTTGGCTTCCCGGTGGGCTTGTGGGGGTGGACACTGTTATGGCCTCTAGGTCTTTAGCCAGACTTTTGCAGGACTTTGCAGTGGGATCCAGGTAGTTACTTGGATTTGTTGGGTCTTTGCTGTGTAGACAGATTTCCTGCACTTTCTTAACTTTGTTTTTCTTTTTCTTTTTTGTCTTTTTGAGACAGGGTCTCACTATGCAGTTCAGGCTGGCCTTGGGCTCACTTTTGTAGCCCAAGATGGTTTCAAACTCACACCGATCCTCCTGCCTCAGCCTCCCAAGTGCTGGAATTATAGGCATGCACCACCACACCTGGTCAAAACTTTATTTTATGTTATGGCTGGCTCAGCCTGCCCTGGGGGTGGGGCTGGCACAGCCTTTGGTGCCAGAGCTTGAACTGAAGTCCCCTCAATTGCCTGAGCTTGCCTAGGCAGGCACTTTAGACCGTTGAGCTGTCTCACCAGCCCTCCTGCACTCTCTTCGTATTTGATTCTTTGGGTGACTATTATAAAATAATCTTATAAATTATGTGTCCTCTATTAAGTTGTTTTCCTTGACTGCACTAGGTAAGGACCAAGAAAACCAAAGGGCACCTAGGTGTCAGGGGTGGTAGAGCCCCTCCATGAGGTTAGACTGTGGGCCCAGGGCTCCCCCCAGTCAACCTCTGCACAGCTTAAGGCCACAGGTCCAAGTTAGCTCCACAGGTTTGTGTAAGTGTATGTGTGTTAGTGTCTATGTGTATGCCTGTGTCAATGTATGTGTATCTATGTATACATGTGCTAAAATGTGTGTGTATGTGTCTATATCTGTGTATGAGTGTTTCCCTGTGTGTCCACAAATGCACTGATGTGGTTGCCCCAGCACGTTGTTTTTTTCTTTTTTTTTTTTTTTGGTCTTTTTGAGACAGGGTCTCACTATACAGTTCAGGCTGGCCTTGAGCTCACTATTGTAGCCCAGGCTGGTCTCGAACTTACACTGATCCTCCTGCCTCAGCCTCCTGAGTGCTGGGATTACAGGCGTGCACCACCACACCCGGCTTAAGCACGTTTGCACCTCTGAGTGTCTTGGTGTGTGTTCGTGTGCCTGTGGTTAGGCTTTCAGTGGTCTTTGTATCGAGGTGCAGGTATCTGTGCACACGTGTCTGGGGGTGTGTGTGCACGTGAAGGAAAGACAGGGCAGGGCTTGCAGCCTGCTCTCTTGGGAGCAAAGCCCTAGGGCTGGGGCACGGGGCAGGGCCCAACTGAAGCCAGGTGGGTGAGGCGTTTCCAGTGTCTGATGAAGCAGAGCAGAAACAGAAGCTGGAATCCACCGCCAGCAGCGCAAGCCCTGCCCAGAACAGGTTCCACCTGAACCAGCACTGCCCACTGCCCTGGGGGGCAAGGGAGGCTCTTGAGGAGGCGAGGCTGTGGGGGTGGGGCTAGCCCTGCACGAGCAGCCTGCTCGCCATCCAGGACCAGGCCTGCTGCCTCCCACTGGTCACCCGCCCAGGCTGCCTACCACCCATTGCCCGTGGAGTCTGCCTCCTGTCTGATCCCTGTGCTCCTACGTCTTCCTTCAGCATTCCTGGCAGTGCTCAGGCTTCTCTAGCCCTCTTGTGCATTCCCACATTGGGATCACATGGTCAGTTGCCTGTTCTCTGCACAGACCGGCCACACTGCTCTCATGAGGGAAGAGAGAACCAAAGGGTTCTCTGCCCCATACACAAGGCATCCAGGAAGCCTCCTTCCTCCAGATCAGGGGAGCTTGGCCGAGCTCTGGAATAGCCCATCAGGTCACCTGCCAGCACCAGCAGGGGCTTCAGGAAGGGGATTGGGGAAGGCCCAGGATCTGGAATATTGGGAATCCCCAGTATCCCAGAGGCCCTCGACTCCTATCTCCCCCAGCAAAGCATTTCATTGCAAGGGGCTGAAAACAGAGGGCGATGGTGCTACCTGGGAAGAACCCTAGCTTCTCCTGTTCCTGCCCCAAGCAGGCTCAGACTTCAAGCTCCAAAGGAAAGGGAGGACTACTGGCCTGGATGCCCCCAAGCCTGCTCCACTTGTGTGACGCGGAGGGACAGATCTGACATCTTTTTTTGCTTTGTTCATCTTAATGGCTACTGACTCATCCCAAGAGTAGGGCAAGGTGAGGTGATCGAGAAGGAGTTCATGAACACCACGGTGCCTGTGCCCAGATACACTGGCTCCAGCGCCACAAGAGAGGCCAGCAGCTTGGGCCAGCCCTACACATAGCTGCCTCACAGGGAGGGGTGGGTGTGTGTGATGGGGAGGGCCAGCCCATCTGTCAGCGTCTTCCCAACACATACATGCGCCGACCACCCCCCTCCCTCGTGCCTCAGCTCCTCAGCTGGAGGGTGAGGCCAGAGGGTCTGCATCAGCTCACCTCACAAGGCCCTCAGTAGCCACCCTTGATGCAAACAGAGCTGAGAGTCAGACCCAGCTCTGTAAACACAGAACAAGTAAGTACAGAGCTTAGGTCCCCCCAAGACACAAGCGCAAGAAGGCCCTGGTGGTGTCATCCAGGGCAGCTAAATGGGGGGCGGGGCTACCCCATGCCCATCAACAAGACTGTGGTAGATAAATTTCATGCGGTTGCCGATGGCTATCCACACTGACCACAGCAAAGAGAATGCAGATGGCTCACAGAGCAGGGTCACAGGAATCCAAGCCACGTAGTCACATTTATGTGAAGGTCAAGAACAAATCTAATCTATGGTGACAGTGGACAGGGCAGGGAAGGGCACGTGGCTGGGGTGGGACTCAGGGAAACCTGCTGGTTCTGGAAAGGCTGGGTGTGGTGATCTGGGAAGGTGGGAGACATACAAGCGCAAAACACATGCAGAATTTATCAGCAGTATTTCCCAAGGCTCCTGCATTTGAAGAATTTACACCTGTCTAGGAGATGACAGGGTGGGCTCTCCAGCCTTCACCAGATCTGTGGATCCTTCTGGGGCACCCAGAGCACAGGACAATCCACAGACTTCCACAGTGCCCAACCTGGCCTTGCATCCTCGGCAGGGAGAGCGGGCCCAGTGTCCCACTGTGTGTGTGGGGGGGAGGACGGGGTTGTGCCTCCTCAGCCCTTGCTAAAGAGTTTGGGAGCCACAGATAGACATCAAGGTTCAGGGCTCCCAAGCCCAGCCCCACCTCTGGGCTCTATGGACCCCTGGCCATCCCTCTTGGCCCCACCTTTTCTTTTGGGCCATAGAGAAAGCCAGGAAACGCAGGCTAGGCTTCCGGAATATGACCTTGCCCCGGGCATTGGACAAGAGACAGGCCGTTTAGCACAGCCTTACAACCTGCCAGTCCACATTCCATTGGTGCTACGCATCTATTTGTTGCCCTCTCTGCACAGGACCATCCTGGGGTGCATGCAGGCTGGCCCATAGTTCCAGGCATCCTCCTGATGCAGGAAGAAAAAACTGATCTGGGGTGCATGACCTCCAATAGGGAACCTCCAAATGCTATAGGGAAAACTGATCTCCAACCTGAAAAGTACACAGGACGAGTTTGTGTTCTCTAAAACCGAAGAATGAATTTTAGGAACAAATGGAGGTAATGAGCAGAACATATTTATTGAGTGAAAGAAAGCTCCTGTCTGAGAGAGGGACAGGAGGGGGGTCCCAAGTGGGTGTTCCCAGGAAGATGTCTCATCCAGGGACTTTTATAGAGAAGATATGGGAATTCGCTTAGGTGGGTATGAGGTGGGACAAAGACTATGGCCAACCAATGAGATTACAAGCACCATTGCTCCTGTAACATTGATTAACATCGCGATCCAATGGGAAGGCAAGTCACATGGGCAAGAACACCACCTATTGAGTTTGGGCTTGTGACTCTTTCTAGGGTCTTTCAAAGTGATTGATACCTACTTAGAGTATCAATCCCTGATGCCCATCCCCAGGGAAGTATGTAGCTGTATTAATTTACTCTTGTCTTGAGACCTGGCCCACGGTGGAGGAGTGTCTGTCTCTAGTTGCAAAGTCACCTTGTCTTCCATGTCATCCTTGAGGGCCTGGCCCTGTCTGACTGACTACAATATTTCTATCTTAGCTGCCTATGACACTCCTGCCCAGCCATGGAGGAGACCAATGATCACCCTGCTGCTCCCTCAGTGTCCTCAGTAGGAGGGCAGGGTGGGTGTCCAGAGGAGATTGAAACAGGGAGGACAGGGAGGCCACAGGTGAGCAGGCTGGCCTTACCTCCAGCCTCAAGGACAGAGATGCTCCAGTACCTCCATCACTTGTGGAGAATATAGCCTGGGAGCTATGAAATGGGTCTCTCAGGAAGGCTACCTGGGAGGAGCACACACCGTATGTAGCTCTGGCCGAAAGGGGCTGAGAGCAGCGCGGAGTGACGCAGAGGTGGCTACCAGGAAAACCAGTTCCCCGAGCCCAGCCTGCCACCTGAAGGCTGCAGGATGCCCATGGCCTTCTCCTTGAGCCTCTAGGAGGTGGCCTGGCCCAACCTAAGGCCCAGCCCAACCAACCACAGGCGAGCTAACGAGATCATGTCAGGGCTGAGGGACAGTGGGGACCAGAACCACAAGATGACTCTTGTTTTTTGTTTTTTGTTTTTTTTTTTCCTTTTGTGATACCGGGGATTGAACTCAAAGATATATTTAGCTATATATGTAGGTTACTTTGGATAATTGTACTGCCAATTTTTGTTGGCCTTTTTTTATTATTATGTACTTAGTACAGGGTCTACAGGGTCTCACTATGCAGATCCCACTTGTAGTGATGCTCCTGTTTTCAGCTTCCAAAGCACTGGGATTACACACCTCAAGGTGCACACCACCACGCCTAGTCTCAATCGCCATCTCAGCATGCCCCAAGGATCTAACCCTGGTCCCTGTATCTGCCTAAGCAGGCACATTAATCTGCTGAGCTATCTGGCCAGCCCTAGAAGGTGACTTTTAAGTTGGCCAGTCTTGAGAGAGGCATCCTTCTTCTCTCTACTCAGAGGTATCTGTGTGTGTCACCTTGGTAGAGACCATCAATGTCCAAGTCTCAGTCTTTCCACCTGCTAATCAGGCACAATATATAGGCTAAACTGAGGCATGAATGTGAGGTTTTCTTCAGATGCTGATGCAGCAGATAAACAGGGAGAAGGAAAGGGGAAAGGGGCTTTATTATCTTTGAGGATGTAGAGATAATCTGGAGAAGATAGAGATTCTCTGGATTTAAACAAAGGGAGGCTCAGGCTTTTATGGCTTTCTGCCAGGGGTGGAGTTTGGAGGGGAAGTTTAGCTATACCTGAGGGAGCTGACTGGGGGTCTTCCTTGAGGCCTTGAGAAGGGTGAAAGGAAATTGCACCCTGGGATGAATGGATGAGGTGGTTTTGGGAAGATGAGCTTTTGTTTCAAGGGCTTCAACCATATTAGATGGCTGCCATGATGATTCAGCTATTGATACTGGGGCCAGAAGCTATCAGAAAGCAGCTGTGGTCTGGCGCCAGACCTGAAGTAGAATGGGGAGATGCTGTCACCTCTGCATATTGGGGCACAAGCCTCAGTTAGAGTTAGATGTGTCCAAAGTAGGACTCCCAGCTGGGCGTGGTGGCTCACACCTGTAATCTCAGCACTTGGGAGGCTGAGACAGGAGGATCGATATGAGTTCGAGACCATCCTGGACTACCAAAGTGAGCTCAAGGCCAGCCCGAACTGCACATCGAGACTCTGTCTCAAAAAGACAAAAACAGAACAAAACAAAACAAACAAACAAAAAAACCCAACCAAACAAACAAAAAACCAAAGTAGGACTCTGGCTGGTGGTGGTGGGAACTGTATGTGTGTGTGTGTTGGGGGGGGAATGGTATCTAGAAAAATTATCTTCAAAAATGTGCAGGCTCCAATATCCTCCAGAGACTGCAAGGCTGTCACCTCTAGGGGATTTCAAAGGGTCACACAACCGAGCTGTCTGGGAGAGGGACCTGAGAGGGGTTAGAGCAGTGGTAGTAGTCACATGTGGCACATCCCACACACAATTGTACCGGCTCACTGGTCTGGGCCACATGCTCATTCCCACCCCAGGCCTGTGCCTGTCACATCCCTCTCCAGGGCCCTGACTCTGGCCTGACACTAAAGGACCCCAGGGCTCATCCCCTCCTTCCCCTCCACACCCTGGGTCTTCTCCTGGACCTGCCTGTCTCAAGCGTCATTTTGACAAGTAGGTCCTGATCCCTCCTCTATCCATCCACTCTGCCTATTGGGGCTGTAGCTGGGAGAGGGTGGCTGAGGAAGGGTCAAATCTCCAGCCAGAAGGCGGGGTCACGTCACAGAAGAAGACAGTTTAGCTCTCCCCTTAATCCAGCTAGAACAGTTGCTGTCTAATTAGAGTTAAGCCCTTTGCGAGGCCCCACCTCACAGGCCACAAAAGGCATTCAAATGACAGACAAATACTCAAGGCCCAAAGACATAGCCCAGCCCAGTTCTGCTGCCTCAGGCCCTGCAGCCCAGCAGCTCCCAGGCCCTGATTTGGGTATTAATTCGGTTTGGAGATTTGCATGCTTCTTAACGCAAGCAATGGCCAGTAAATGCCAATGGATGGGGTGGGGCAGAGGTGTCAGGAGTCTAAGCTGACCTCACCCCCTGGATAACAGCCTGATAGTCTAACTAGCATTCTGGGCCACACTGGCCAGGAGGCCGGGAGACAGGGCCACAATCTGAACTCCATGCGAACCCAGGTACAAGTGCGAGAGGCAGCTCCTATAAACAGGGTCTGAAGCAGATCCCCTTCTTGCTCCCAATACCTGCCAAGGGGACCGCCCTGCCCCAGTCACAAGTAGGCAGGGACACTCCCAGCTATGCCTCCCCTGGGAAGGGGATGGAGTCTATCCTGCCTTCCTGGGTCCCCAAGTTGGGATCTTGGCAAGGAGATAAGACAACCATCTGTTGGGTCCCCAGGTGGGGACCTTGGAAAAACAACTGTCTGTTTGGGAGACCTTTCCCTAGCTCCAGCGGTACCGGCATCTCATCTAAGACCACGTGGATCCAAGCTTCCCTGCCCTCAGCCCTGAGCTGGTTCCCCTTTATGAGTGGGGCTGGGGGACGTCTGTGCTGAACCTAGGAGGAAAGGGTTGTGAGATGGAGAGGGCTAGGAATTCCAGGAAAGCCTCTCTTTCCATCTTTCCTAGTCTGAATTACGCTTCCTCAGTCAATGCGTCAAAGTCCATCATGGTCTGGGGTTCTGCAAGGGAAACAACACAATACAGGACACATTTTTTTTTTCTTGTTTCAGAACTTTTGTTTGTTTGTTTTTATTTATTTTTATGGCCGGCTCAGCCTGCCCTGAGGGCAGGGCTGGCACAGCATGTGGTGCTAGGGATCAAACCACGGTCCCTGCAGCTGCCTAAGCTTTCCTAAGCAGGCGCTTTAGACCACTGAGCCATCCTGCCGGGCCCCTACAGGACACATTTTATAAGATCATTTTATAATGAATCACCCCAAGAATCATACACAGGGGTGCAGGAAATCTGTTCACACACTAAAGACAAAAGAATTCAGGTGAGGGCCTGGATCTCACAATAGTGTCCTGCATGAGTCCAGCCCAGGACCTAGACGCCATAACAATGCCTAAGTTCAACTGGAGGCCTGGAGTCCACGGCAATGTCTTGGGCAGGCCCGCTTCACGGATCTGCAATGGAAAGGCCCCGTGGTCTGTGGTGAAAGCTAGAAAGCCTGTGCCAGTGGGATGAAGGATCTGTTAGCAGGCTAAAGGATCTGCACTGGAGCCAGGAAGCAATGCTCAGGGTGAGCACCAGAGCTACCCTGAAAAGTACCACAGCCATTCTCAGCAACAGTGAGGGCCCAAGCTCCTCCCCCAACAATGGCCAGGTTTATCAGGAAAGCCAGCATGATAAGGCTCTCCAGCAGAAGGGCCCAGGAGAACTAGCAGCTCCCTAACAGCTTCTAACAGGGGCTTTTGGGTTAGCTCAGGGGTTTAACCACCTGTGCAGGAAATCCCAGTCAGGCACAGGGGAACAGCAGTTTGATCCCCACCCCTACCCTAAAGGCAGCCTGAGCCAGCCAAAAACAAACAAACAAACAAACAAACAAAAAAAACCCTTCTAACAGCCTCTCTGTTACACTGTTGGCAACCATCCTCAGGTGGGCCTCCCACACTCAGCACCAGGCTAGTTCAGTTCAACTGCATAACAAGTTGACCACCAACTAATAATCCCCTACAAAGTCCACAGCCTCAGTCCCTCTAAATATGACTGTACTTGGAGACAGGACCTTTAAAAAGGCAATCAAGATAAATTGGGCTCATTTCAGCCCTTAATCCACATGTCCGGGGTCCCTAGAAGAAAAAGGAGGTCAAGATGCAGACACACACAGGGCCAAGAAGAAGACACTGTCTGTAAACCAAGGAAAGAGGCTGAGAGGAAAGACCATTCCGTAAGACTCAGATCTTTGCTATCCAGCCTCCATGACTGAGCAGGTATGTGTCTGTACCATCCCTGACCTGAGGTATTTTGCCACACTGCCTGCCTGGCCTGACTCACACTCTGTCCCTGAAGCTGTCAGGCCCCTGGGTTCTCATTGTAGCTCCGCAGCAGTCTCCCCTCTGGGTGTTATTAACTGAGGCCTACAACTCCTGACCAGTAGCCAAGGGGCCTTCCAGCAGAACTCTCTCAGGCCACCTGTAGGGCTAGGACCCCAGACTTGGTATGTGGTGGTCATGGCTGGCAAACACTAGTATACAGACAGTGAGCAGCCCCCCACTTCTAAGATGTCAGCTGGTGAGTGACCTTCTGGGGCCAGGACTGCTCCTCTGTGGGGAGGACTGGGCAGCTGGTGACAATGGCTTATTGCATTATTTAAGGGAGAGCAGGTCGCAGGCTCTGTGGGGGACCCTGCTGGGGGTAGGGCCTGCAGAGTGGTAGGGGTTCCCTGTGGCATTCAAGGCCTCAGGCTGATTGATTCACCTCAACAGCCAGTTGCCAAGGAGGGGTGAGGCCCAAGGGGGATAGAGGTGGGGAGATCCCTGTGGCCTAGGAGTCCCGGGAGGTGGGAGGGGTTAGGACTCACTCCTGGATGGGCCTGTGCTGCCGCCAGCTACCCTCAGCCCATCCTTTCGCCTTCTCCTTTCCTCCAGGCGCCACCAAGGAGACGTGACAGAAGAGACATCATGCTTGGTGCTGTGGGTTGGGTCCTGCTTCCCCTAAGTCCAGTTCTCAGGAAGCCCACCAGGACCTCTCTCCCAGTGTTCAGCCCCCAGGGAGCCCAGCAGGCAGTTGCTCCTCTTTCCCCTTGCTTGTCCCCAGGCCACAGCACACAAGACTCCTCCCAACCTACTTGACAAAAGGCTAGGTGGATGGGCTGCAGGACCTGGTATCTCTCCAGGCAGGCTCCGGGCGGGGACAGCAGACTGCTTCAGAATCCGCACCTGGGTTCCCTCTGAACCTGCTCCTTTCCCAGTACCTGTGGGCCTCAGGCAGGGTCTGGCCTTGGCTGGGAGTGAGGGTGGGAGGGTGAGTGGTCCATCCCTCCCCTGAGCACGGAGCACCCTGCTTCACTGTGTGCTCCCATCCTCTATCAGCCACCCACTTTGACTCCTTGCCCCCTCACACTGGCCTCTGGGATCCTTCTCATTTTCTCTGAGCCAAGAGGACCCCAGCTGTTCCTCATGCCCCCAAGAGCTCAAGAGTCATAGTCCACAGGCTCAGGCCATCTTGGGAAAGCTAGAGCTCTACCATGCCCCGACTGCATGGGAGCAAATCCTGGGACTTCAGCCCTGGCCGTGGTCCCCACCCCAACACCCTACAACCCTTACTACTGGGAAAAGGGAGAGCAGAGCCCTTCTCAACAGCTGGGCTTCCTCCTCCCTGACCTCCCAGGCCAACTGTTTTTGGACAGGGCTCTGCTACCAAGGTCTCCAGCAAGAGTGAAGGTCTCTTAAGGTCACCTCAGGAAGAGGAAATCACCCCTGCCATAGCCAGCTCTCCGTCCTACCCTCTGGGAGCTGACTGAGTGGGGTCTGCTGACTGGCTGGGTAGGGGAAAGTTATCATGGGATAGTGGAGCAGGATTAGCTGATGTATCAGGGCCTTTTTCCCTAGCACCCTAGTCCCCACTTAAGGGCCTGTGTGTGTGTGTGTGTGTGTGTGTGTGTGTGTGTGTGTGTGTTGGGGGGGGTGACAGCACCCAAGCCAGCTTCCCAGGCATAGGTCTTCTGCTGGCACACAGGCTACAGGATGAGTAAGGCTCTGCACCAGATGCGATGTTCAAGGTTAGGATTAGATAAAAGTACTAAGAATTTCAAGATGCCGATATCATTGAATGCGTATTTTGTAGATGAAGGCCATGGACACTGCAGCATGCCTATGGGGAAAGAAAAGCCTGAAGCCCAGCCCCCCAAGCAAGTCCAAGGCAGGCACACGTTCTTCTACAGCTGAGCACACAGGGTGCTCAGGTATATTTGCATGCAAACTAAGCTTGCTTCAAATCCAGGAAGCGGCAGATGTGGTGGCTCTGGCCTATAATCCTGGCACTCTGGAGGCTGAGGCAGCAAGATCACTGCTAGTCCAAGGCCAGTCTGGGCTACACAGTGAGTTCAAGGCTGGCCTGAACTACATAGAGACCCTATCTCAAAACATGAATAATTAATTTTTAAAGCATGGGAGGAAGACAATAGTATTCTAACAAGCTTGAAAGGCAGAGGCCCAATGTGTCTTGGTTGGGGACTTTCTGGCATTAGTCAGTGGCTTACGCTGACCCTAGGGACAGGTGGCAGTGGTCACTTGGTTCCTTTCCCTCTCAGCCTGCTTTGTCCATCAGTGAGTGAGGATGGGGGTGTTGGCAGCCTGTGGATCAAGGGTGGAAATGAATATTGTTGGGCCAGCAAGATAGCTCAGTGGACTGAGAGCCTGCTTTGGCAAGCACAGGGACCAGGGCTTGATCCCTACTCCCGTACGCCACACTGACCCCGTCCCTGGGGTGTACTGAGCCGGAGAGACTGAGTCCAGGCATGATGGCACATGCCTGTCACCCCAGCACTGACAAGGCTGAAAAAACAGGAGGATCAACGAGTCTGAGCTGCACAGGGAGACCCTGTATGAAATACACAAACAGGAAAGGAAAAGGAAAACTGTTCGCTGCATCTGTGCTGCGCCTCCACTGACCTGGGAAACAAGTAAATACATATATGCTAGTAGCAAAATATGAAAGGTGTCCTGTCCATAATGCTGCCCTCAAGCTAAGCACTCTTCAGTTCACACTTAAAATTCATATTATGTGACAAAAAGATGAGTGGCAAAATACATGCTAATGAGGTTGTCCCTTGGTACCTGCAAAGATTGGTTCCAAGACACACTAAGTTTCGAAAATCCACTCTTAGCCGGGCGTGGTGGCGCACGCCTGTAATCCCAGCACTTGGGGGGCTGAGGCAGGAGGATTGGTGCGAGTTCAAGACCAGCCTGGGCTACGAAAGTGAGCTCAAGGCCAGCCTGAACTGCATAACAAGACCCTGTCTCAAAAAGACAAAAAAAAAGAAAAAAAAAAAAGAAAAAAAAAATCCACTCTTGTTCAAGCCCCTTCTATAAAATTAGACATTTGCACAGAATCTATACACATTGTGCTATATGCTTTCTTTAATGTACTTGGTTGTTATAGGGTCTCACTACATAGCTCAGACTTATAGTGATCCTCCTGTTTTCAGCCTCCCCAGCTCTGGGATTACAGGTGTGTGCCACTATACCTGGACTCTGTGGCCAGCTCAGCCTGCCAGAAGGTGGGGCTGGCATGGCATGCGGCGCCAGGGACTGAACCCCTGGTCCTTGTGTTTGCCTAAAGAGGTGTTTTAGTCTGCTGAGCTATCTTACCCGGTCCCCTTCTGTGTATCTTTTTTTTTTTTGCGGGACCAGGGATTGAACTCAGGTACTTGTGTTTAACAGGCAAGCACTTATTCTATTGAGCTATTTCCCCGGCCCTCCTTCTGTGTATCTTAAATCCCTTCTAGATTACTTACACTGCTTCGGATGATCTCAATGATATGTAAATAATTATTATATTATTCAAAAAATAATGATCCAAAAAAGTCTACACATATTTAGCATGAATGAAATGGTATGGGGTTTCATTACACAGATGAGACTCAAAATGATTGATCCTCCTGTTTTCAACCTCCTCAGCACTGGGGTTACAGATGTGTGCCACCACTCTGAATCTCAAAAGATTGAACCTTGGTCCCCGCACTTACCCAAGCAGGAGTTTAGTTCACTGAGCTATCTCCCCAGCCCATATGAAATATTTTTAACAATGTTTTTTGAATCATGCCTAGTTGAATCCTAGGATATGGAAGGGCAACTGGAATGTAAATACTTTTTTTTTGCCATAGGAGGGATTGAACCCCGGACCCTGTGCTTACCAGGCAAGCACCTATTCTACTGAGCTATCTCCCTGGCCCTGTAACTTAAATTCTAAGACTGATGTCTTTACTTAGGATGCCATAAACTAGTGAAAACAGAATATCATAAGTCAAGGACCAAACTTCCCATAGAAGAAAGGGAAAAGTCTTGTATTTTAACATATTTAATGTCATGGTTTTCTCAGTTTTTGAACAAAGGGGTGTATGTTAGCTTTGTATTGATATGAAAGAATATCTGAGGTAATCAATTTATAAGGATGAAAGTTTTATTTTGGCTCATCGTTTTTTGGATTTTGGCACACTGGGGATTGAACCCAGAGCCTTCACACTGAGCTACAATTCCAGCCCTTTTTTTTTTTTTTTTTTTTTTTTTTTTTTTTTTTTTTTTTTTTTTTTTTTTTTTTTTTTTTTTGTCTTTTTGAGACAGGGTCTCACTGTGCAGTTCAGGCTGGCCTTGAGCTCACTTTTGTAGCCCAGGCTGGTCTCGAACTTGCAGCAATCCTCCTGCCTCAGCCTCCCAAGTGCTGGGATTACAGGCGTGAGCTACCACGCCCGGCCCCAAGCCCTTATAATTTTTATTTTGAGATAAGGTCTCAGTAAATTGACCTGGCTAGGCTCAAACTTTGGTCCCCTTGCCTCAGTGCTGGGATTACAGGTGCTACCACACTCAGTTGGTTCATGGTTTTAAAAGGTTTCAGCCCATGACTGCTGGGCCCTGTAGGGCCTTTTGGACCTGTGGTGAGGCAGTACTGCATGGTGGAAGGGCATGGCAAAGAAGCACTTACCTCACAGTGGCCAGGAAGACAAGAGAGAGGGTGTCACTGTTTCCCTCAAGGGTACAACTCCAGAAGCCAAGTTCCTTCCAACAAGCCCCTCCTTCTGTAAGCTCTGCCACCCCCTAGTGGTGCCATCAACCGGGACCAAGCTATTAACACATGAGCCCCTGGTGGACACTTAAGACCCAAACCATGGTGAAGTGCCGCATTTTCATTTTGTCCTGGGCCCTGATAATTGCACAGCCACATCTTTCTATAGCTATGGAGCCGGATGTGGTGGCTCACGCCTGTAATCCCAGCACTTGGGAGGCTGAGGCAGGAGGATTGGTGCGAGTTCGAGACCAGCCTGGGCTACAAAAGTGAGCGCAGGACCAGCCTCAACTGCATAGCAAGACCCTGTCTCAAAAAGACAAAAAAAAAAAAAAAAAAAAAAAAAAAGCTATGGAGCACCTGGAGTTCCTGAGGCTGCAGAGAATGACAGGCAGGCTCCCAGCACCCCTTCTCTCACTCAGAAATCAAAGCCAGGATGAACAGTCCATGACCTTGACCTTGGCAAGACATCTTCCCAGAGGCTGAGGGTCTGCTACTGAATAGGGAGAGTCATACAGGCTTGAATCATGGCTTCAAGTGAGGGTTTGGTTCTTCCAGCTCTGGCGGAACAGGGTGTCGCTGGCCTGGCGTACTGCTCAGGCAGCAGCAACAGAAGCCAGCCTTGTACAGATGGCTGAGAAACTGAAGGATCTAACAATGGCCCCAGGAGCCCTGCTGTTGCCCTGGGGTCCAGGTTGCCACCTTTGGTTCAGCAGCACAATTGATTCTACAACTGTCTGTGAGATGGTATCCAGCAGGAGGAGGCCAGACTCTACACAGTCCTGTGAGTCCTAACACTGAGGGGAGCCCACTGAAGACCTCTGCATGGATGGGCACAACACCTGGGGAGGGGGCAAGGCCACAGGCTTAATCTTGGTGCTGTCCTTGGGCTTCTGCAGCATGTCCCCAACTGTAGGATCTACAGGTCACATTCTTGGCTGATTTGACAACAAAGAGTGACTTCCTAAATTGAGGCTTATATAAACATTCCCAGGACACCCCAGTGAGCTCCTTGGTGTGCCCACTGTAAGACCCAGACTGGGATAATTCACTGATCACAAGTAAAAGGTCCCCAGAGCACCCTGGAACTTTGGTCAACTGACTGTTCTCCAGCCTCTACCTCTCACACCTTTCCCCCAGACCTGCTGGGCAGCAATACTCAACCCAGATTCAATGGAGTCTAGCATTTTAGCAAAGAACCCCAAGGCCAAAGGTACCACTCTATTTCCCTGTCCATGGACTGAGACACTCAGAAGTTGCCCTAACCCCATGCTGATCATCTGCTTAGCATGGGATGGACTTCTGACCTTCAGGTAGGACAAAGCCCAGGTCCCTGGCTCTTGGCAGAGTTCTGCTGCCCACGATAGAAGCCTATGGACCAGGGCAAGGCCCAATCCAGGCCCGCTCAGCCAGAATGCTGAATTAGTAAGGGTGTTCTCTCCAGGAGAGCCACTGGGCCACCCTGCCTGGAAGGTGGCCAGTCAAGATTGCAGTAAAGCAGCCCTGAGTTTGAATCCCAGTTCCTACTATTTCCAAACTGCCCTCGGACACTTAATCAAAGTGGAAATGTCAGTCTGAGAGACCAACAAGGGGCAAACAGCCAGAGGAACCAGGTGACCCACTTCAAAAATGTTACCACCCCCTCTCAGAAGTGTCCTTGTCTAGACAACAAGCTATGGCCATCACATGTGTCCTGATGGGACATAGCCATGGGGTGCAGAGCCACCAAACCCAAGCCCTGTCACAGTTCACTTTTGACTTCCTCTCCCCAGTTCCAGCCTATGGGAAATGGGGTCAGGACAGAACACCCGAGTGTTGCCATCCTGTTACCGAAAACACTAAGGGAAACCAGGCACTGTGGTGCACACTTGTAATCCCCATACTCTGGAAGGCCAATCCTGACCTGTACAAAACAAATTTTGTGACAGCCAGTCTCTAAAAATATTTTTAAAACCTGAGGACATAGACATAGTTCAGCGGGAAGATTTTTGTACTCAATCCCTAGCACCAAAAACTAAATTACAATAAAAAATAAAACTAAGGGAAAATGCCTATAAAATGCTAAAGAGATCCATGCTGTGAATTTGGTGTGGACTTCATATAGTTCATAGAACAATTGAGCAAGCTTTTGAGACAATCAGACAAAACTGTGCCACTGGCTAGGGGTCTGACGATAAACTGCTGTGTACTGAGGGAGATGAAAGAATTAGGGTTTCCTATAGAGATACATGTGGACAAGTGCAGGGGCTGGAGAGATAGCTCAGTAGAGTAAGCACTTGCGTGGCGAGCACAAGGGCTTGAGTTCAATCTCCAATTCCACAAAACCAAAAAAAAAAAAAAAAAAAAAAAAACCAAAAAACCCACAAAACAACAACAAAAAACATGTGGACAAGTGCAACCATACCAAGGTTGGGGCAGGTTGTTTCAAAAGTACTTGGGGAGGGGTGGCAAGTTAGCTCAGTGGACTAAACACCTGCTTTGGCAAGTGCAGGGACCAGGGTTTGATCCCTGGTCCCGCATACTGCACTGGCCCCACCCCCCAGGGTGATCTGAGCCTGATGAGCCCAATGAGTGTAGTGATGCACACCTGTAACCTCAGTACTGGGGAGGCTGAAAACAGGAGGATCACTGTGAAGCTGAGCTGCATAGCGAGACCCTGTACCAAATAGACAAAATGGAAAAAAGTACTTGGAGAGCAGAGGATGTAGCTCAGTGGCACAGTGCCCACCTGGCAAGCACAACGTCCTGAATTCAATTCATAGTACAAAAGAAACAAAAGAGTAAAATTAAAAAACTAAGAAAAAAAAAAAAAAAGAATAAAACTATTTGGAGACACCAGGCTACTCAGGAAGCTGGAGCAGAGACTGCAAGTTTAGGGTCAGGCTGGGCAACCTAGTGAGACTCTCTCCCACACTAAAATTTTACAAGACCAGGTATGTAGCTCCGTAGTAGTGTTTAGCAAGCATGTTTGAGGCCCTGGGCCCAATCCCCAAATACCAGACACAGACACAGACACACACACACACACACACACAAAAAAAAAATTAAAATGAACACTAAGACTCTGCAGAGTTTCGTACACTACAAACTGGTCCACAGTTCTTGTGCCAGGAAGGTGGTGCTCCATCCCTGCAGACAAAACCATCACTCTATGATCTTGGTGACCGGAGGCCTCTCCCTGAGGTCCAAGTGAAGTCACAGGGAAAGCTGAGGACCATGACACAGTGGCCTGGGAATAAATCCATGTGGGGTGGCCCTTGCTACCCATCACACTGTCCTTCAGAAAAAGCTGGTTCTTAGCCCTGTAGTTCCAAGCATGGTTGACTCCAACTGAGTGTGATACTCACTAACCCTTGATTCCAGCTACAGATTCAACATTGACCCTGGCTAGAGAGAAGCTTTAAGGACCTCTGCTCCCTCTGAGACTGATGCACTCCAAGGGCCTGTGTATACCAGACAGGGTTACACCTGCTCTGCAACATGGCTAGCCACACCCCTTGTGGGCTCCAACGGCTGTGCCCCACCCACTCACTCCTGAAGGAAGGAGTACCTGCAGCACCCCAGAACCAACTGAAGATCCCCCAGCCCCTCCCACACCTTTGCAGTAAAAGGGTGCTTTCACTACGGAGACTTCAAAGCTGCCAAGACCTAGGGTCAAAGGTGGAACCATGCAATACCCTGTCACATCTCTCTGAGGTGAGGGGACCCTGGAGGTAGTATAGGTGGCAATTCCAGAGTTTTCTGGCCTGCTATCCAAAGATGGCTCCCATAATTTGGGTAATAGACATGCAGGGCCTTGCCACAGCCACCAGCCCCTGAGGCCAGCACAGGCTGAGTAGCTGGCAGGCTGCACACTCAACAGCACCTCCCCAACCTTCTCAGCCTGTAAGGTAGCCTGGGGTCAGTGTGATTGCGTGTTCAGTGCTTTACCCAGGGGCACCTTGTTGGCATTCTGGATGTGGAGCCCTGGCCTACTTCTGGAAGAGGGCAAGCAGTGCTTATAGTGATGGCCTCAGTCCCAGACCTACAGCCAGAACTTGTCCTGGAACTCTGTACCTGTCAGAGGCCTCTGCACTTAGGGTTTCCCACAACCCCACCACCACCCCTGACCTTGTCTGGACCAATCCCCAACTCACAGCCCCAGCCCCACAAGGGGTCTGTATCACCTTGGCATCTACCTGTCCTGGCTTGGCTGAACTGAGTCTTACACCTGTCTTCCTAACCCAGAGTAGGTGGTAAGGGTACAGAGGAGAGACCACTGTAGTCTGAGCCACACACTTGTCCTTCACCAGAGAAATAGGACACAACCTCATTGCCAAGTGCCACTGAGCAATAGAACATATTTATAGAGTTCATGTTTGCTAAAATAGGTGTTCTCATAGACCAGCTAAACAGCACTGCCCCGGCCACGGATCCCAGGCTCCGTTTTAGAGGAGGGAGTCCCACCAGACACTTGCCCCTGTTGTCCTGCCAAGTCTACAGCTCTCTCTACCAAGCTGGAAAATTCCAGGATGTGGAGTAGGGAGTGGGAATATAGACAATCTTTATTGTGCTTCAAGCCTAAGGCTACTTTGTACAAAAATAAGTCTTATTTTAAGGAGTTCCTCCAGAAGTTCTAGTTAATGCATTTTTTTAAAAAGAAGAAAAGAATAGAAAAGAAAAAGATTCCCTTGTCCTTGTAAAATCCTTTCCTCTGTAAAAGCCTCCAGTTGCTGGGGAGGACCGGCGGAAGCTGCCAATCCAGCGAGGCTAGGCGGGCTGGTTCCATAAAGCACTTGTCAGGCTGGACAGGACGGACAGCGTTGGTGGCTCCCCTGCTAGGTGGGGACAGAGCCCGAAAGGGTGTCCCTGGCGGGTTCCAGGTGACAGGCGCTTCCTGCCGCCAGGCATCCAAGTCTGCGCTGATGAGACAGAACTGGCATTAATAAGGGCCAGCCCTAGGCAGACCCCATCCTGTTCCTGCCTCCCAAAACACAGCCGGCAGCTTTGTTTGCTGGTTTTGGGGTTTCAGTCCAGGGGTGCCTCGACTAGGTCTAAGGCCCAGCCCCGTGGGGGCGGGGCGCGCGCAGAGCTAGCCGTGGTGACTCAGGACTCCGCTCCCGCCGACTCATTCCGGCACCCCGACCCGGGAGACGATTTGCAATGCAAAGTCACCCCGCCTCCAGCAATCAGCCTGCCGGGTACCCGCAAGAACAGAGACCTCACGGGCCCGAGGGCCGCTCCCCCCCTCCCCCACTGGCAGCGGAGCCCGGAGAGGAAGTTTTGCAATCTCGGACAAACAAACGCAGGTCTTGCACAGGCTTGAAAAAGTTTGGGGGAAAATGAGGAGTGAGCGAAAGCGAAGCTATCGCCTGCCTAGCGCTCTGCTCCAGTAGGTCTTCGGACGCGACCTGCTAGGCCTGCCCACCCTGCCTACCACCCCTTCGACTCTTCCTCCTTAAAGAAACCTGGTAGTTACCTCGGGGTCCAGGGCGCTCAGTAGCCCCCTAACCAGCTAGATAAGTCGAGCAGGTCGTGCTCCGCGGGGCTCAACGCGCCCTCGCAGCCGCTGTCTTCGGAGTAGGCGGAACGCGGAGACTCGGGTTCGGAGCTGCCTTCTCCGACAGGACACGAAGAGGAGGAGCAAGAGGGCGAAGTGGCGGTGGGAGAGGTCTCAGGAAGCTCGCAGGAAATCGGGACACGCGTGGCTGGTGCCAGCAGCCCCCCGGCCAGCGCAGCGCGTACCGCATCGTGCTCAGCCAGTAGGTGCTGCAAAGCGCGGATGTACTCTACCGCTGAGCGCAGCGTCTCCACTTTGCTCAGTTTCTTGCTGGCGCCGCCGTGCGGCACATGTTGCCGCAGCGCCTGGAAGCCCAAGTTCACCAGCTTCACCCGGTTGCGTTCGCGTTCGTTGCGCCGCGCTACAGCCGCCGCGCAGCCCCCAGACTCGGCCGCGCCGGGCCTCCGCCGCCTGCTGCAGCGCAGCAGTTCCGGTGATGTGGATCTCTGCCCGGCAGTGGAGGCGACAGGGACGGAAGGCACGAGTTCGGGCAGTGTGTAGCCGTCCATCGCGCCCGCATCCACCCGTGGGGCGCCTGTTCCCGTCCCCGACGCGCTGCAAAGAAAGTGCGCGCAATAGAAGCAGTCGGTGGGAAGGGGACGATTGCGCCCCTAGAAGGCCTCGGACTCTGTACTGCCGAGCAACTCACCGGGGCACCCGTTCCAGATCTCTCGGAGCCCGGGGACGTTGTGGCGCAGGAGGCCAAGGGGTGATGTGCCGAGCACGACGAGAAGCTCTGGGCGCTTGCGTCCCGCGCCTACGGCCGGATCTCTGCAGGTGCGCAGCGCAGGCAGCTCGTTTTTAAACGTATAGATGACCCTCCTCCGCGCCGCCACCTTTCTCACTCCCTCCTTCCTCTGCCTCGCCCTCCAGACACGCTTTGCCCTCCCACTGTATAAAGCCCAAACCCTGTGCGCGCCCTCCGCGTAATCGGCCCGGGTCACCGGCCGCGGATGCCGCCCCCCCTCTCCTGGCAGGTGCCTAGTGCGCCTCCCAGAACGCTCCCCGCAGATCTGCGTGCGAACTGGCTGCTGTTTGCAGGTCTCCCACCTCCAGGAACTGTCAGCAGTCCCGGGTGTAACCTTCCTGTATCGCCCGCCCTCTGGCGCGCTGAGCTGAAGCCCGAAGAGCGTCCGGTCCTCTACACCCTCTTCTCCTGCTGGGGTAGCAGGTGTGGCCGCTGCCACAGCCCAGCTGTGCTAAAGTAGAGGCGCGCGAGACCCCTGGGGGCAGCACGCGTAGCTCTGCCCGCCTCCGCCCTCCCCCCCAGGAGCCGGGGGTGGGTGGCTTCTCAGCCAATCGTGGTCTGCTGGCTTGGCCAATCGCGACGGGCGCGGCCCCACGCCCGGCCCCCAGGAGGAAGCGTACGCCTGGCGCGTGGCGGCTCCTAGGGAGCGTCGCGAACAAAGCTGTGCACCCGCTCCGCCCCGCCCTGTACGGTCCCCTTCGACCTGGACGTCTACCCCTAGCTCGCGCGCACCTGGACCCTTCGTTGTGGCGGGGCTTGAGAGGTAGTCGCAACCTGATTGAGTGAGAACTTAAGGTTTCTAAGAAACTTCTCCCCTGTCCTGCCGCGCACAGTCTGTGCTTGTGATTGCTGGGCGACGCCTTGAGTCAAGGGATTGGAGGTTTTATCCCAACTGCTTCAGGCTGGGGCTACGGCCCAGCATACCCTCACCACTCTGCACAGACTCCCTCTTTTTCCAGAGTCCCCCACTTCAGCTGTATCCTGTCCAGTCGCTCCTTCATTCCTGTCCACATCTCCCCGGTTTCACTTCTCTGCCTCCTCAGCGACACCCCTGGTCCTCCCTTGCCCATGCTTCCCCAGAGGACACTTAAAGATGGGGGCGGGAGAGGGCGCAGATCTGTGCCATTGTGGGCTGTGGAGAGACATAAACAGAGTTTCTCCCCAACCCATGGAGGCAAATTGTAGGGTGTGAGGGAGAGGGACTTCGCAAATGGAAGAAAAAAAAAAAAATCACTATTCATAGAAAAGTTTTAAACCTGCATCATCATCCCGGAACTGTGACCTCCAGGCCATAGCCAGGTCAGTTTTTCCCTAAGGGACCATGCAGGCCTGGAAACAGAGTGATGGGTCAAGTGACTCAGTCTCCTGCCTGGAGCTGCCTTGCCTTCTGGCTGGAAGGTGATGGGGCCCAGGTGCTCCTCCTCCAGGAAGCCCATTTACTACCAGCCTGTGGCTGCCCACTGGCTCCTGGTGCCCTGCAGGACCCTGTTTGGCCTTCCCACCACAGAAGTTGGCAGAGTAGCACCCACCCAGTTTTCTGCTCAGAGAGCACCTGGGATGAGTCCAGTCACCCCTATGCCAAAGGGGGCAGTGTGACTAGAAATGGGGCCAGAGTCTGAATCCAGGCTTCCTGCCCAGAATCATCTCTGCACCTGTCTGCTTAGAGGACCGTGTTCTTCACCTGTGGTGGCTCAGCAGAGTGGATCTGAATGCCTCTCTCCTCCACCCATGTGAAGACCTAAGGCCAAGGTGCTAGGAAGAGTCCCAGAGCCCTGCACACTGGGCCTTGGAAGTCCTTGTCTGGCCTGGAGACCCTGTGTTCATGGCTACACTGCACACTGGCTGGATGTCAGTGGCTTGGACAAAGATTTATTATTTCTCAGTGTCCTGTGGACTGGTGATTGTTTTCTGGTTGAGCAGTAGCTTCCCTTGAGGGACTAGGGGGGACAGTAGCTGGGATTGGACTTCCATTTGATCTACATTTGGTTTAGAAGCTGCCGTTCTCCTGGGCACATCGGTCTTTGTACTTTCTGGGTCACTTTTTGTTCAGAGGCAGAGGCCCCCTCTCCACCTTGAGAGCTGCAACTTGAATGGGTGTGGTGACCGCACGGATGTTTCAAAGTAGCCAAATGTCCACCTAAAGACAGGCGAAGGGGTAAACGTGGTCCAGCCACACTAGGAATCCTGAGCAGCCATAAAGACAGGACATACCGACACTGTCACAGGATAGTGAATGAACCTCAAAAGCAAGTGAAGCCAAGCACGAAGGACCAGATATAATGTGACTCCACATGTAGGAGCTGTCCAAATCAGGCGTATGTACTAAGCCAGAAGGCAGGCTGCTGGCTCCTGAGGCTGAGGAGCAAAACTAAGAGTGCTGGGTGTGGTGGTGCATACCTATAAGCCCAGCACTCAGGAGTCTGAGGCAGGAGGATCATTGCATGTTTGAGTCTGTCCTGGGTTGCACAATGAGCTTAAGGCCAGCCTGAACTGCATAGCAAGAGCCTGTCTCAAAAAGCCAAACAAAAGGAGAAGGGGAAG
The DNA here is from genome assembly GCA_004027025.1 of Myocastor coypus. NCBI lineage: Eukaryota > Metazoa > Chordata > Mammalia > Rodentia > Myocastoridae > Myocastor > Myocastor coypus. The sequence goes on from PVJA010016883.1 coordinate 36,283, forward strand.
AGAGGTCATAGTTAAAGGGTATGGATTTTTCTTCTGAATTGATTAAGATGTTTTAAGGTGGGCTGGAGTGATGTCACCACAACTCTAATTGAATCCCATACTTTGAATAGAAGAACTATGTGGTATGTGAATTATACATTAATAAAGTGGTTGGAAAGGGTTAAAGGCAGGCTGTGCTGTTGGCACCCAGCCTACACCGTGGTATCCCTCCCCAGTCCAGCTCACTCATTCCCAGTCTGCCCCTCTGGAGTTTCCATTCTAAAGAACCATATAACAAATATTTCACCCTTCCTGAGCCATATGTCCTCATTTCCTTGCCACTTCCAAGCAAATGCCACAAGACAACAAAGAAATGATCGATTGTGGTTGTCTCTCCACCACATAGTGGTTGAAGTTGTCCTGAACCTCACCATGCACACAGAAACTTGAACTCCAGGCCATATTTCCATGTTGCACGATGTTCTTTCTGATTTTTGTTGTTGTTGTTGTTGTTGTTGTGCTAATGGGCACATGTGGTGGCTTAAGTAATGGCCACCTTGTAACATCCAATTGTACGAACTCGGCTGTTTTCATGGTCAGAGCTGTTCAGGCCCTTCCTTCCTGTCACTGAAGATGGCTGCAGTTCTTTTCTGGGAAGCTGTGGTCCTCACCTTGAGTGTCGCTTCTTGGCTGCAGTGCAGAGCCCTCAGCCTGCTGGCACAGATCCTTCATCCTGCTGGGGTAGACTTTCTAGCTTCCACCACTGAGCTTTGGGCTTTCCCAGTGCAGACTCTGTGCCACATTGTCATGGGCTGTAGGCCTCCAGTTGGACCTGTTGAGGACACTGCCATGGGATCCAGGTCCTCAGGTGGATTCTTTTGATCTCTAGCTCATGGACAGATCTCCCACATTCTTCTGCAGTTGACTTTTGGGGTGACTATGTAAAATAACCCTATAAATGATGTGTCCTGTATTAAATCTATTCCCTTGCAAGCACTGACTACAACAGTACATGATATAAAAGAGGCTCCCACCTTGGGCATTATTAGATGTGCAGTACAGTGACCATCACACCGCACGGACATCACTACCATCCATCCCCAGAACGTTCTCATCTCTCAGACTAAAGCTCTGTCTTCAGTAAACACAGGCCCCAGATACCCCTGCCCCCCAACCCCTGCTTCCTGGGCACCCCCATCCTACCTTCTGACTCTAGGTTTAACTCCTCTAAGGACCTCCTAGAAAAGGAATGATGCAGGATTTGTCCTTTTGGGAACTGGTTTGTTTCACTTGAAAGTGCACCCACGTTGTAGCATGACTCAGAGCTTCCTTCTTTTGAAGGCTAAACAGTATCCCCCCACTGTGGACAGACACCCTGTGTTTACCCATTCATCTGCCAGCAGTCACTTAGCTTGCTTCCATCCCTGGCTATTGTGAATCACACTGCCATGAACATGGATGTGCAGGGAGACACCTCTTGTAGACCTTGCGTTGTCTTCCAGGTTGCATGGTCACTCTGTATTTAACACTTTTTATTTTTTACTTTGACGTTTGAGGCAAGGTCTTGCTATATAGTTCAGCCTGGCGTTGAACTCACTTTGTAGATCAAGCTGACACTGAATTCACAGTGTTTTCCCTGCCTCAGTGACCCCAGTGCTGTGATTACAGGTGTGTGCCTCCACGCCCAGTTTTGCTGGCTGGCACAGTGCACCTGGGGTTCTGGGACCCACAGGGCATGTGATACCAGGGGTTCGAACCCAGGTCCTGTTACTTGCCAGGCAGCTGCTTAGACTGCTGAGCTATCTCCCAGGCCCAGTGTTAAACTTCTAAGGCACATCCCCACAGTTCTCCAAAGCAGCTGTGCCACTTCCCATCCCTGCCCAACAATACACAGTGTTTCACTCTCTTGCTATCTTTTTTTTTTCTTTATGGATAGTAGTTCATGGGTATGAATTCTGATTTTAAGTTTAAGAAACGGTCCCTTGCTTTTGAGCAGTGCAGAAGCAAATAATGGTTCTGAAATGAACCATGGTCTGCTGACTGTGGAGGAGGACTGGCATGTCCACATGGTACCCTGGCCACTTCTCATATTTGTGGCATGATGATTTGGGTCTTCTTTACCCTAAACCTACTGTCCCTCCTGTGTCCCCTCCTCAGAAAAGGCCTCACCCACTGCAGGACAGCAATGTATGCATCGTGCCCTACCCCCAGGCTCATCCTGTGTCCGTGGGCCCAGCCACCTCTCCACACGCTTGACATCTTGCCCTCCACTGATGCTCTCACCTCTGTTCTGGTCTCTTGGGTTCACAGCCCACCTCCACAGCCTCTGTTGTAGTCAGAGTTTGCAAGGAAAACAATATAGGACACATAAAGGATGATTTTATGATAGTTACTCAAAAGAGTCATATACAAAGTGCAAGAAATCTGTCCAGACACTAAAGACCCAAAGAGTGGAAAGAAATCTGTCCACATACTGAAGACTCCAACTGAGGGCCTGGGTCCCATGGCAATGTCTTGCATGAATCCATCCAAAGACCAAGAGCCCATGACAATGCCTAATAGAAGTCTGTTTCTCAGATTTGTGCTGGGAAGGCCCAAAAGTCAGTGGTGGAAGCTAGAAAGTCTGCACCAGCAGGCTGAAGAATCTGTGCTAGCAAGTGCATTGGACACTAAAGCCAGGAAACAACACTCAAAGTAATAACCAGAGATACCCCCCAAAGTATTCCAGCCATCCTCAGCAATAGCAAGGTCCCAAGCTCCTCCAACAATGCGAACAACAGAGTTCCCATCAGGAAAGCTGCCATCGCAAGCTTCTCCAGGAGACTGAACAGTACACCATCTTCCCCTTCACAGCCAGGAAGCGATGCTCAAAGTAAAGACCAGAGCTCCCTCGAATGAGCCACAACGGTTCTTGACAACAAGCTTCAGAACTCCTGCGATGATGAGAACAGCTAAGTAGGAAAGTCAGCATGGCAAGCTGTCTTAGTTATTTTTCACTCGTCGCTGGAACAAACACCCAACACTCAGAATGAAGGAAGGAGAGGTTTATTTAGCTCACAGTCAGTGGAGGTTTCAGTTCATACTCTGTTGGTTCCAAGGCAAATGGCAGCAGTTCATGGCAGCAGGAAACAGTGAAAAGAACTGGGGAGATAGCTCAGTAGAATAAGCACTGGCCTGGCAAGTGCAAGGTCCTGAGTTCAGTCCCTGGTTCTGAGAAAAAGAAAACAATGAAGAGCAGAGGAGGAGGAGCAGCTGCAGAGTCCATCAAGCCTGTCTCTTCCTTCTATGCTGACTGTGAAGACCAGTGCTCCATGGCAAAGGGACTTCCCCAAGGAAGCAAGGTAGGGCAGGGGAGAAGTCTTCCTCAATTCCTTTATATGCACTTTTTGTGAGGAGTCACTCTGGGGTGGTTCCAGTGCTCTTTAGGGCAGAACCAATCTCTCTCCAGGATAGGACTTCTGTGTCCAGCAGGGCAGATGGTGGGGGGCATGGCCCAGAACCTTGGAGCCAATCCAGCTTCAGACATCAAGTTGGCACAATATATCAACTGCCACACAAGCTCCTTCTGGAGAACCAACAGTGCTCTAATGGTGCACAGTTCAGCTGGGTTGTACAAGCTAACCACCAGCTGTCAATCCATCATAGCCTCTGAGCAGGGTGGGCCTCACAAGGCCCAGCTGGATCAGGCCTGGCCCTAGGATTCAGTGTCAGCTTCCTTCCTGGTATGCGCGGATGGCCTGCCTGTGTACCCGCTGTGGGAACACTAAGAACAACAGCTACCTTTTCAGTGGCACTAATTTCATCTGTTGTCCTTTATGTACTTGAATAATAACGAAGGCTACATTTTGTAGTAGTTCTCATGTTTCTTTTCCGTTATGGTACCAGGTACTCAGGAGTTCTCACTTGCTAGGCAGGCACTGTGCCACTGAGCTATATTTTTGGTGAAAGGTACATTTTGGAACATATGTTTGCTCATGTGGCGGAAGAGGAAATAAAATCCAGAGAGGAGAAGGCGCCTGCCAAGGCTGGCTGCTGAGTGTGCGAGGCTCAGCTAGCCTGTTGCTGAGGCCCGCCATGGATGTGCTATGCTGGGCTCCTCATGGCACCCTGGGGCTGAGAGAGGGCTTCTGCCCCAGGGCCTGTCTAGGTACACTCAGGAAGCAACTGCTCTCCTCCCATGGGTAGAGGACCGGCAACGCTTGTTCCAGGAAGCAGCCATCCACCAGACCGTGAAGAAAGTTGGCCTACATTCAAGACTGGATGGATTCTCTAGGCCATGTTTTGCATTCACTTTGTCATAAAAATAGAAGAAAAATATCCAGAGCTGCACCATGAAAAATGGTCAATGCAGAAAAGAAAGAGTGATTTCCTAAAGTGGGCTAAAGATGAAATCAAGGGGAAGTGAGGAGCCCGCTGAAACTAGCCATGAGAACAACTGCTTTGAAAAAGCCTCAAAGTGGCCTGATAACCTTATGTAAATTTCTTAGAAAACAAGGAAGACTAGCTATAAGTGAGCAAAGTATCCAACACTAGAACAGCAGGAAAAGAAATCAAAAAGCAAACAAAAGTAGTAAGAGCCCAGTGTAGTTTATTCATGCCTGTACTCCACGGGCTGGAGAGGAGGCGGAGACAGCACCATGGCAAGTTAGAGGCCAACGTGGGTAAATAAGACCAGAAAGAAAAGCAGGAAGGAAGGAGAAAGGAGGAAAGGATAGAAGAAGAAAAAAGGAAGAAAGAAAGGAAAGGACCATAGAGATATATGCACCCTTGGGCTTATAGCAGCACAATTTATAATTGCTAAGTCTTGGACAGACCATAGGCCTATCAACAGTTGAATGGATAAAGAAAATGTGTTTATAAACACTGTAATACTACTCCACCATAAAAGGATAAATGTGAATCCCCGGCAGGAAAATGCACCTTGAAACAGTAATGAAAATGAAATAAACCAGACCAGAGACACAAATTTAAGTATTGTACTGTTTGTCCTCTGTGCGAAACCCAAAGGATAAATGAGGAGCATCATCAAGGATAGATATCGAGAAGTAGGAAGAACTTGTTCAAAAGAGAAGGGGACCAAGCGGGGGGAGAAAGAAAGTAGAAAAAAATTGAAACAGGGCTAGCAATATAGCCCGGCAGATGAAAACACCTGCTTAAGCAAGCGCAGGGACAGTGGTTTGATCCCACACTGGCCCCATCCCCAGGCACACTGAGCCAGCTGCTGAGTCTAGGCATGGTGACGAAGCCTGTAATCCCAATGCTGGGGAGGCTAAAAACAGGAGGATCTCTCTGGGTCCAAGCTGCATAGTGAGACCCTGTAACAACCAAATACATTTTTATTTTATTTTTAAAGAATTTTATTTTATTATTTTTTTTTCTTGTTTCAGAACTTTTGTTTATTTATTTTCATGGCCGGCTCAGGCTGCCCTGATGGCAGGACTGGCGCAGCATGTGGTGCTGGGGATCGAACCGCAGTCCCTGAAGCCGCCTAAGCTTTCCTAAGCAGGTGCTTTAGACCACTGAGCCATCCCGCCGGGCTCCCCAAATACATTTAAAAAAGGAAACAAAGCTTCTGCAAATGGGAAGGGGAAGAAGGGCTGAAGGGAGGGCAGGAGAGTGAGGAGAAGCAAAAGAATGAAGATATGTCATGTACACTTACAAATTACCTATGACGGAGCCGGGCGTGGTGGCGCACACCTGTAATCCCAGCACTGGGGGAGGGGGGGCTGAGGCAGGAGGATTGGTGCGAGTTCGAGACCAGCCTGGGCTATACAAGTGAGCTCAAGGCTAGCCTCAACTGCATAGTGAGACCCTGTCTCAAAAAGACCAAAAAAAAGCAAAAAAATCCCCCAAAACAAATTACCTATGATGACTGTGATAAGTATGTATGACAAATGTATATACTAATAAGAAACACACATATAAGATACATAAAGTTTAAAAAAGGGAATGAGAGAAAGTGAGAGGGGAAAGTAGGAGTAATTAACGATAAGAGAAAATTATTAAGGTTTAAAAATATCTAACTGGGTCAGTAAAGGAAAAAACTGATTATTGCAAAAATCTATAATATAAGAAAGATGAGGGCTGGGTGTGGTGGCGCACGCCTGTAATCCCAGCACTTGGGAGGCTGAGGCAGGAGGATCAGTGTGAGTTCCAGACCAGCCTGGACTACAAAAGTAAGCTCAAGGCCAGCCTGAACTACAAAGTGAGACCTTGTCTCAAAAAGACAAAAAAAAGCTTTCGGCCGGAACCACCATCTTCCAGTAATTTGTCAAAATGACTAACACAAAGGGCAAGAGGAGGGGAACCCGTTATATGTTCTCCAGGCCCTTTAGAAAACATGGGGTGGTTCCTTTGGCCACATACATGCGAATCTACAAAAAGGGTGACATTGTAGACATCAAGGGAATGGGTACTGTGCAAAAAGGAATGCCT
>PVJA010016884.1:0-42624 GCA_004027025.1 Myocastor coypus
CAGAGGGGCGCAGGGGCTTACCCGCGGCGGGTGCGCAGGCTCAGCTCCCAGCGGTGGGGTTTAGGCTGGGCTGGGACAGGAAGTTAGTCGCGGGAACGCAGAGGCGGGGCAGAGGGGCGCAGGGGCTTACCCGCGGCGGGTGCTCAGGCTCAGCTCCCAGCCTGATTTTATATTTTAACCAAAGTTTATATCATAGTTTATTATGGTTTTTGAACGATCATTTTCAAAGTATTTGTAGGATTTGAGTAGATAGATATCAATGACTAATCTATGGTTCAATACTTTAGTCATTGCCTAGCTTATGGAATTCTACCCATATTGATGCAGATTTTCTGTGTTTAGCACTATATTATTAGAGTTGAGTTTTCAAAATAGAACTATTGTATAAAAGCATAAACAAATAAAACTTTTGATAGATGTTATCAATCAGACAAGCAACGTGTACATTTAAGAGTCAACTCTAGGCAAAATTTTGACTTCCAGGGGCTGGGGAGATAGCTCTGTGGCACAAGTGCTTGCCTGGCAAGTGCAAGGTTGTGAGTTTGAACCCTGGTCCCACACACACACACAAAAATTTGACTTCTTGTCTTCCAAAATTCTTTATCTCTTATCCTCTTTTCTCTTCCTTTGCCAACCCCCCTCCTGCAGTTGCTCAATGAGCTCAAGCTGACACGGACTTTTTCCATCCTTTCCTTCCTCTGACCCCTCCTGTGGTAACTCTCTTGACTCTGACTAATCTTGGATCCTTTTCCTTGAAAAGCTTGCTCTCTCCAGATATTTATGGCTACATGACTCCAGGAATTGGCCATAGCACATATTTCCCTCTTAACAAATGCCTTTTATATCTTAATCCAGTGAAACAAACAAATGTGAGAATTGCACACTGTGAGGTCAAAACTATGGAAAAGAAACTTAGGACAAGAATACTCTGATGAATAGGCTTTTGATACTCAGAGTAGCAACGTGTAAGACTAAAACCAAGCTTGGAATGTTTGTGAGTCTGGTCTTTTAGATAGATGTGTGCGGCTTCCAATGTAATTTCAATTATTGTTACACTCACTCTCAAGTAAATGTTTATTTTAAAAGAAAACAAAAAACGATAAAGAGAATATGAGGAAAGGAAAAATGTCATAGATTGACCTGATACAATTTTGCATGTACTTAGATTTCTAAATTTCTATGCAAAAAAGTGTAACAGTTTTTTAAAATCACATTCTATAGGATTTATTAGAATATCAATGATTGATGGAAAATACTAGTATCACGTTAAGTCTAAGGCATTTAATATTCAGAAAGATAGTGATATTAAGCTCAAGAACCTATGTTATAGAGTAATAGTATCACTAAGCTTCTCTTCTGGAGGGTTAAGAACTTAAGTTTGCAGACCAAAAAGTTAGAGGAGAAGAAGGGCTACAAGGATAGCCAATATTTTGGCCCTAGCCCTTCAAGGTCAGTGAGGACTCTGAACATAAGAGAACTTATATTGTAACATCCTATAACTAGTGGTGTCCTAAATTTTCTGTTCAAGGAGATTATGGGGCCACGAGGAAAGGGATCAATAATGTATAGTGTGCCTGATGAGAGTCACCTAGAGGGAAAACATTCTCTCAGGCTTTCACGGACAGCAAAATGGTCAAGCAACGGTCATGACTCATGCAGACAACTGACACTGACAAAAGCTCTACGAAATGCTGTACATAGTTTCAACGTAAATCCTGAGGGGATTTGACTGATCTTGTCAGGTACAAAAGTTGCATGTTTTGTTATGTAGGTCTTGCTTCAACTTAGCTTTAACCACCCAGCAGAAAAGTTTAACCACGAGGCATAAGTATGCTGAGCTGTAAAAGGGTCAAATTAACAGCTTCTGACATTTCCACTTTTGCTGATAACTCGCTACTATTAAGAAATTTTGGAGTATGTATATAACTTCTTTCTTTTAGTTCAATGAGAAGAAATATTTGTACCAATAGTGTTTAGAAAGTTATTATATCTGCATCTTGTACCCAGAACAACTACTACGAAGACAACAATGTGCATTGTATTAATTATTGTGGTTGTCCTACCAACATGTTGTGAAATTGTCTCATTGTTATTTCTTATCAAAAGTAATAAAAAATGAAAAAAGCATGCTCTGATGATGTAATTTATATTCTATACAGGAAGCTGCTCATCGGCCTACTGCTTATGTGACATAGCTTTCTTTTCAACAGGCTTGTTTTGATAAGTAATGATATTCTTCACGATTTCCACTTTTATAGTTGTCTCAGTGCCTCTGAAGCAGATGGGAATTCTGACTTTCTAAGCAAGAGATTAAGAAGTTATCTGTTTCTCTTCTTAGTTCATTAAAAATAATCCAGTCAGCTTGGCGTGGTGGCGCACGCCTGTAATCCCAGCACTCGGGAGGCTGAGGCAGGAGGATTGGTGTGATTTCGAGACCAGCCTGGCATACTAAAGTGAGCTCAAGGCCAGCCTGAACTGCATAGTGAGACCCTGTCTCAAAAAGACAAAAAAAAAAATAATAATAATAATCCAGTCAATGGTATGGGTGTTAAATGACCTTAGCTTGTTTTGATTCATAATGTGTCCTTGACAAACTTCTAAGCTTGCTCAAATGTCAGCAAATCAGTTTGTGGCTATCAGTAGTTTTGTAGTAAAATCTCATTTCTTATTTCTCTCAGTACAAGGAAAAAGAACCTTTCTACTTTGGTGGTGAGGGAGTTATCTTATACAATCACCATGAAATTTGTGTGAACATTTCTTGGAAAAATAAAAACCAAAATAAATGGAAAGTCTATTTAATCCAGGTATTCCCATTCTAATTATCTTTCTGAAAGAGTTTAAGACATCATATCACAATGATGCATACAGCCTACATTTATAGCAGTGCCATTCATAACAACTAAATTTTACAAGCAGCTTATATGACTATTGACAGATGAAAGGATAAAGAAAATGTCTATTTACACATGATGGAGTAGCATTCTGCAATAAATATAAAAGTAAGTCATTTGTGGAAAAGTAGATGTACCCTCAGACCATAATACCAATTGAAATAACCCAGACACACAGACACAGGCTTAACATCGAATGATTTCATTTTTTGTGCAAAATGCCAATTATAAATAAAGAACAAAATTTAAAAAATAGATACTAGGAAATATGGAGCTAAATCTTGCTCAAATGGAAAAAGAATTGAGAGATAGAGGGGAGAGAGGAGGAAAAGAAGATTAACAAAGGAATTAGGTTGTTTTATGCACATGTTTCGATTTCACACAGAGAATGTAAATGTTAAGTACTGCAAATATTCACTAATAAAGCAAAAAGAAAAAATGAGAGTAGGTATTATTGAATTAACTCTTGAAAACTGTAGTTAAGTAGCTACAGTAACTTCTAGTATTAGGAGAGAAAAAGTACACTCAAATGTTATGGTAAATTTGAGGATATAATGTTTATCAGTTAGCCGGGGATTAGAAATGATCTTCCTATCTGGTCCTAGTGGAAGCTGTTTTCAGATCACTTTATAGTCTGAAACTGTTTGCAAGCGCTAGGTAAGGCCATATTCAAGGGTAACGGAGGAGACATCCTGTGCTTTTGTGATCTGGTTGCTAGGTACTCAGCACTTTATGACTCAGAGGCCCACATAGATCTGGGCACCAGCTGCACCATGAAATAGTAGATTGAGGAAAGAATAACCTGAACTTGTTGAAAATTGTTGGGTGGAAACCATTCTAGGTGGCTTTTTAGGTGGTTCAAGTAAATGAGGACAGAAAAGCTCATTCAACTATATTATCAAGTGGAAGCCCACTTGGGAGCCACCTGGAATGTAGCTTGAGCTGCTTACCAAAGGTTACCTCAGACCCAAAACAGTTCATGCTCTTTCCTGCTGTACAATTACATTTTCCTCTTTCAAATCCCACCTAACATTTATATGAGTAGAGCTCAAAATGAATAAGATATGTAATGACATATTTCCTGATGCAGAAAAATATATATGTGAGTAGGTCAGACCTAGGGTAGGAAATCACAGAGGTCTTTACCTGGATCTGGAGCCTTGGTTTACAGCCAAAGGCTAACTTTGTAGCCTTAGGGTTATTCTTTTTGAAAAACAGGCTCTCTCTTCAGCGAAGGTTAAGCCAGATAAAGTGTAGAAAGCATCCTTCATTATAATTACTTGGTGCAGTATTTTATCATAATATGTAGTTCAACAACATTTGCTATTGCTACTATTCCTTTAATAAGCAATTAATCTCAACCAAAAGAGAGTATTTTGCATTTACCTCAGTTTTGTCTTCCTAAATCCAAGAGAGAAGATTATAAGGAGGATACTACATGTACTTAGTATACTGGAAAACTTATGCTTTACAATGATAGCCTCTCCAAATTTATCACAGTTTTGAATAGGAGTGATTAATTTTCAACTTAAAAAAACCCAAAACAGATTAATGGGATGACCATCCCCATCAGTTTTCAGAGCCATGCAGAGCTAAATTTAAATGCCTATCTTTTCATCTGTCAAAGGAGCAAATTACTTCCTTCTGTCATAAATGTTTTGATCTGAAAACTAAGAATGCTAGTAGTCTATACTTTACTGAATCATGTAAAAAGTCTGTGAAATAATTTATCCAAGTAGAGAAGGTAAGGAACTTGCAATACAAGTCTTCCACAAATGTTTCCTATTTTAAATTGGGAATTCAGAGAGAGAGAGAAGTGTGAAGAAGTAGAGTTATTTCTAAAGGTTGCCCTCTACTGTTCTTTCAATTACGGCTATCTTCTCTATTGGTTTGAGAATATTGTGATATAAAAATCACATAATAGTTGATCCCTTTCCTCTGTGGTCTCATAATCTCCTAAATGAATTAATTAATTTTAAAAACCACATAATGCACCCATCTACAACTACTTTTGTCACCTTACATGTTTGCATATAGGGAATATTCTAGAAAAATACCATTGAAGATGCTCCATTCTGACAAAAAGATATAAATTTTACCCAAACTAAAAGCTTTCATGTATATCTTATTGAAGAAACTGTTGCTAAATTGCTAACATCTAATAACATTAATATATAGTCATCCAACATCTATAAACTCATTTACTTTTCCACTATTATTTTTCTCCACCAATCTCTCAGGGCTTGGAGAGGAAGTTTGAACTCATTACGTGCTAGTTTCAAGGAGCCATCAATTCTAACTTTTAATCTTTATAAGAAATAAATTATGACATTTCCAGGTGAGGTCTACTTACAAACTAGCATTTCCTTCAGTGTTTCTTCTTTCTTTGTTGCTTAAGCTACTGAAACAACTCTTCCTCCTCGTCTTTTTGCCATCTGTGTTAATTTCATATTTTCTCTATATTTTTAAATCCGACTTGGCAGTGTTTCTGTTGATATAGAAGTCTCAAGAAACTTGTGCCTCTTATGCACACCACTTAATTAAATAAGAGGCTCTTGTGCAGGACTTTTCAAGAAAATTCCATCTCAGGATTTTAATGGCTGTTGAGGTATCTGAGGAGACTACTAAGTTATGCGGGAAATGTCCTCAAGTAGACTTTTTATATAACTGAAAATTCTAATTTATAATATGGGTAGACTGAACATTTCTCAAATACTTAGTTCTAATTAATTTTGCTTAATAGTTTTTTTTCACTTGCTTTCATCTTCCCCTAGAAGCAAGAAAACGCAAGGCCACCCCTTCAATACATTGTTTGGAAACCTATGTGTGACCCTTCATCATTGTATGTCAATTTGAATGGAATAAGAAATGCCTTGCATAACTAACAAAGCACAGTACTGGGCTATCTGCTCCTAATACGTAGGCAAGCACACGGCTGCTGGCAGGGAGATCCAAGCTGGTTTTGATTGGATCAGCTAATAGGCTGGTAGCCTAGATCAAAAGAAAAAGGGAAAGAAGAAAGAAGTCTGCTCGCATCTTCCCAAACAGCATGCCCTTTCCTGACATTGTCTTTGGCCATTTGCCTCCAGGTCACCAGTCCATTTAGTCTCCCAGTGCAGACTTGCACCAGTGACCTTTCCATGTGTGCCAGACCTTTAATCTTGGTTTGGTGTTCTCTCTGTTTTTGATCCAGTTTATTCTTGGCCTTCCATTTCTAGGCCTGAGCAGCTGCTTGAGTCTCCATCCTCTAGAGACAGCCACTGTAGCCTCCCTGACCTCTGATTCTTTAAGCCTACTTACAAATCTCCTCACCTAATTATACATGATTTTAATTGATTTTGTTCCTCTAGAAAACACTAATTAATACATATTTTAGTGCTAAAAGTGGTCCTAGAGAAACAGATTGAGGATGAATTTCTTTAATCTTTCCCTAATTGGCCTAGCAGTTCCTACAGCTGGCTATCTAATATGATGACACCTAAAACTGCCGTGTTCCTTTGTTCTGATAATATGGACAGTGCCCCATGGTAAGAAATGTGTAAGATAATATAAAACATAGATCAATTTGATTATTCTAATTCACCATTCATAAAATGCAAGGAATTTAGTAACTCAATACACAGTATATTTCAGTGATTTTGCAAGAGTAAGAAATATAATGTTAAGTAATTTCTCTTCAAATCTCTAGACAAACTACGAAGGATGATATTCAGCTCAAACATACAAGTTCCAAGCTCCTGATACACAAACCAGTTGAAAGGGTTCTAATGTTGTGTTGAAGAAGAATCTTCTCTCTTTTAGCCGTAGGGCTGAAGCTGCCAAGAACCAACCACAAGCTCCCCTACTGTGGTTGGCTGAATGATAGCACAAATTTATTTGTCAGTTTCAAGTAGTATCTACAATTACAGTAAAGGCACCGATGGGAAATGAGTGGGATCCCATACGCTGAGATGGAAATGTTTGTGAAGATCCTGATGAGGCTAGCAACATTGAACTCCTAAATTATGATGAGATTATTTTGCTAGGAAAAAAAAAATATTTTCCGTCCCTTGGAGGTAGAAACATCTCCACCCTTTTCTCTTATAATGCTGACTTCTCTGACTATTCCTAGAAACAGAAATAGTGTGTTGCCTGTGGAGTCAGTGATGGCCTTCCCCGGTTACTAAGCAAGACAACCCCAATTCTCCACAGGACTCCCCCTCACCACCTACTTTGACCGCTAAATCTACAGTTGGGCTAAACTCTCAGAATGCTTCTGAAGGTAAGATACATTGTCTGACCCATGTGGAGGTCCACCATAATCCAAAAAAGCCTCTTAAGTTTTCTATTTCTTAAATCAGATTTCTAGGGAAGAAGTATGGGAATGGATTTTAAGGGTGCGATAATGGTGGAAGGAAAATAAACTTGCATCAGACTGGAATCAGATTCTGGATTTACTTCTGCCATTTTCAGAGCTTTTTAAAAAATGCCAAGAATTCATTTGGCTGTCTGAAATATAAGTCAAAGGCTCATGAAAGTGGGAATGCTGGAATAGATTCTCCTTCCTGGGAGAGTTCGGCGAATGCACTGTTCAACTACATCTTCAGAAATGAATTTCTAAGGGGAGCACCAGCATCCTTTCCTTTGCATATGAGACAATGTGATGAGGACTCCAGTCACTCAGTTGAGAAATTTAGATGAGATGGACATAATTAGATTTTGAAAGGGAAGGAGCAAAAAGGCAGTGTTGGATTGCCAAAGGAACAGCAAATATATTTACCCTAACAGACACCAGTTAATAGAACAATGTTCAAAATAGTTTGACATGTAGATCTCGAGTCTTGGATGATTAATCATATTGTTTCCAGAAGTAGAATAATTAATTTTTTTCTGTATTCGTATAAGCAGAAAAAAAATGTTAGGGCAAATGAATAAAAAACTTGTAATTTTAGCAACAAAGAATCATGACTTGACCGTCCCTCTGACAAAGGCCTTCTAATCTAGAATATATAAGGATTCTTTTTTGAACCAGGGATTGATCTCAGGACCTTTCACTTACCAGGCAGGCACTTCCCCCTTGAGATATTTCCCTGGCCCCTAGAATGTATAAATAATTTTTAAAAATCAGGTCACCTAAATTCAAACACTCAATCTGAAATGGGTGACTGAGATGAATATAGACCTCTCAGAGGAAGAAGTACAAATGGCAAGTAAATATATTTTAAAAAGTTCAACATCAGTGTTCATTTGAGAAATGCAAATTAAAACAACACTGAGATTCCATCTCACCCCAGAAGGAATGACTAACATCAAGAAGTAAGTCATAACAAATGCTGAAGAGCCCATGGAGAAAAGGAAGCCTTCTCCACTATTGGTGGGACTACATGCTGGTACAATCAGCATGGAAGTCAGCATGCAGCTTCCTTAAAAAGCTAGGATTGGAGGGGCCCAGCGGGATGGCTCAGTGGTCTAAAGCGCCTGCTTGGGAAAGCTTGGGCGGCTTCAGGGACCGCAGTTCGATCCCCGGCACCACATGCTGTGCCAGCCCTGCAGTCAGGTCGCGGGCTGAGCCGGCCATAAAAATGAGTGAATAAGCAAATAAAGGTTATGAAAACAAGAAAAACATAAATAAATAAAAAAACATTTAAAAAGCTAGGATTGGAGATCCTATTTTGAGCTTATTCCCCTTGGGTATTTTTGTAGAAGTGAAAATCTCATACCACAGCAATATATGTGCACCCATATTTATAGCAACTCACTTTGTCATAGCTAAATCCTGGAAAAAATCCAGATGCCCATCAATTGAAGAATGAACAAAGAAGATGTGATATTTTTACACAACTGAGTATTACTCAACTATAAAACAGGATTAATTTGTGTCTTTTGTTTGTAAATGGATACAACTAGAAAACAAACTCTTAACTGAAGTAAATCAGAACCACGTGTTCAAACATCATATTGTCTCCTTAGTGTGAGAACCTGAAAGAGAAAAATGGAATCTGAAGGGTACAAAAGATGCTGGAAAAAGGAAATGAACTCAATCAAAAGTAAAGAGTTACTGAGTTGAAGAGAAGTACAGCAGAGGGAGTTGGGGAAATAGATTTATGTAAGTATGAAAGCAGGATGGTTTGGACAACTGTACTGTGTAGTTCTGCTGGTCTGTGGAAAGGAGCAGATAATCTGTAATTTGTTCTGTCTCCTTTCTTCAATTGATTTTTGTTTTTCTCTTCATATCTGTTTTTCTTTCTTCTTCCAGTTTTACATGTGCATATGTGGTAATATGACTAACTAGTTGGAAGGCAACACTATGTATTACAAAAAATACTGTGAAATTCATATTACTTTGTCAAGTGAAATTATGTATCACTTATAATTTTTTGCTTTAATTTTAATTTGTACTGTCCTTAAAAAATAAATAAAAGAAGGAAGGAATCATGACTCATCAGCAAGTTCCAGGATTGAGCCAGTTTACACATCTAAGACTCCTTGAATGAAGAGAAGGACAGGTTCGCTCAATTAATGACCCAAATTTATTACTAAAAATGTTATATGGTCAGGCTTTACCCAAAGGGACCAAAGAGCTTTTCCTAGGGTGATCTTACAGTAGGGACAAGAAAATGATCTGACATTTTGGGGTTATTAAACATAAATATTTAACTGACAATGATTTCAGGAAACCCAAGACAGTAATGTGGCCTTCCAGAAAACTAGGGACTAGAATTTTAGCTAATGTCTATCTCAGTCAGTCTAATGGGACTCTGAATACATCATGAGGTAGTGTAGTCCTTCCAGAATTTGTATTGGGTAAATATATTTGGTACTGGGCAGAATCCTCATATCATTTTCCTAACCTTTGAAGTGAGGGCTACTCTAGTGGGAAAGGCAAAATGCAAGTCATCAATATTTCCTCTATCTGGAAAAATAGCAAATCAAAAATAGTATTATGGCCAGGCATGATGGCACACACTTGTAACCCCAGCACTCAAGAGGCTGAGGTGGGAGGATCATTGCAGGTTTGAGATCAACCTGGGTTACATAGTGAACTTAAGCCCAGCCTGAACTGGGCTTGGGCTTGAGAGTGAGATCCTCTCTCAAAAAAGACTACTACTGCTACTGCTGCTACTACTACTACTACTACTACTACTACTAATAATAATAATAATAGTAATAATAATAATAATAATAATAATGTCTCATCCTTGGAGGGATTGGTGAAGTTATCACCACTATTGAGGAGTTGAAAGAGTCAGAGTTGGTGATTTTCACTATATCCTCATTTAACTTTCCTCTTCACCATGTATAAAGGTGGTGAAGATCATGGAAAATGACAGTGGGTTGCTGTGAGCCTTGCCACATGGTGACCTCAGTTGCAGCTGCTATACCAGTGTGCTTTCCTTGTCTGAGCAGATGAGTACAACACCTGTAAAGCCTTATAATCCACACCCATCCACAAGGCACATCAAAGGCAACTGGATTTCAGCAGTCACAGGTAAAATATATAACTTTCCTGTATTATCTCAAGGGATATATCAATTTTTCAATCCCTTATCACAGGCATCCTGACCATCTTTCCCTTCCACAAGGCCCATTATATAAATAAAATTATGGCGGTTGGTCCAAGTGATGCATTTGCATGTCAGAGGATGGAAAATAAATCCAATTAAAATCCAAAGGCTGACCTCAGTGAAATTTCTAGAAGTCCGAGTTGAATAGGACATTCAGAGATAAGCCTTCTAAAGCAAGGGGAAAGTTATTGCATCTGATGCCCTTTCCCATAAGTGAGAAAGAGACACAACACCTACTGAGCCTATTTGGACTTTGGTGGCAACACATTCTTCACAGAAGTGTATTATTTGGCCCATGTACCTCATTACTTAGAAAGCTGCTAACTTTCACTTGGGCCCAGAGAAAGTGAATTTCAAATGGGCCACCTAGGTGTACAATTTGCTTGAAAGAGAAAATATGCACATATATGATTTATAAGCTGTTGCCAATGGTCTGCCTCTACGGTCAGGGACTTGGAAGGAGCATGCCTAGAACATTGGTGACAAAGACATTTGCAGAAGAGATCTATGAAGAGACTTCCCTATATGGGTGAAAGACATGAAGATATTTGTGTCCCATCAAAGTGCAAAAGTTGTCCACAATAAAAGAGGGCAGTGATAATCAAGTGAATAGGGCAATTAATCCCCTAGCAAGCAGTCAAACTCTTTCCTCAGTCACCCGTGTCATAGTTCAGTGGATTCGTAAACAAAATGTCCACTGTAGCAGGTTCTGCATGGGCTCAGTAGCATAGCTCTCGGATAAACATGGCTGACCTGGCTACAGTCACTGCTGAATGTCCAATCTACCAGCAACAGAGACTAACACTAAATCCCTACTATAGCACCATTCCCCAGTGATAGCCTGGTGGCAGGTTCATTTGGTGGGATCCTGTCCATCATGGAAACAGCAGCCCTTTTTCCTTACTGAAGTAGAGCCTTACTTGGGGGTATGGATTTACCTCTGCTGCACATAAAATGACCATCTATGAGCTTACACAGTACACCACTAACCATCATAGTAATCTGTATAGCTTCGCTTTTAATCAAGAAAAGCACTCCATGACCAATAAGTTGTGAATTCATTGATCTTGCCATGTTATCCACCATCGAGAATCAAATGGGTCAATCAAATGGTGCAATGGCCTTTTTTTATGGCACTAAATGTGCACTGTTTATTTTTTATTTTATTACTTTTAATAAGAAATAACAATGTATAACAATGTGACAGTTTCAAAACACATTAGTTGTACATTTTAATATTTTATACAATGCATTTTGTTGTCCTTCTGTTAGTTATACAGAGCACAGGGTATAGATGTTATAATTTTTCAAATCATTATTGGTACAACCAAATTTCTTCTCATTGAACTAAGAGAAAGTAGTTGTATACATAATCCAATGTTTAATAATTGCAGTGGGATATTGGTAAAACTGGCAATGTTGGAAGCTGTTGATTTAAGCCTTTTACAGCTCAGCATTCTTCTAGCTTTACATTTTGTCTTGTAGTTAAACTTTTCTGCTGGGTGGTTAAGGGCAAGTTTAAGCATGACCTGTATAGCAAAACATGTAACTTTTGTATCTCTCAAGGTCAGTAAAATCCCCTGAAGATTTACTTTGGAACTATGTATAGTGCTTTGTAGAACTGTTGTCAGTGTCAGCCATCTGGATGAGTCATGGCCATTGCTTGACCAGTTTGCTCTCTGTGAAAGCCTGAGAGAATGTTTTCTCTCTAGGTGACTCTCCTTGGGCACACTAAGTATCTTCAATCCCTTTCCTCTGTAGCCCCATTATCTCCTTGAACAGAGCCTTTTCAGTGGTTCTCAACCTTTCTAATGCCATGACCCCGCAATACAGTTCTTCATGTTGCAGTGACCCCAAACCAAAAAATAATTTTGGTGTCTACTTCAAAACTGTAATTTTGCTACAGTTATGATTCGGAATGTAATAAATAACATTTTGTGATGGTCTTAGGTGACCTTCTCCGGGGTCGCGACCCACAGGTTGAGAACTGCTACTTTAAATGATGTAATTCTAACATGAGCTAGGTGCCAACATCTTACAAGGCTGGGGCAAGGTCAAATCAGGTTACATGTGTTCTGAATCAGTATGCAAACTATAATATGACTTCTCCCATAATCTGGACTCATAGGTCCAGAAATCAAGGAGCAAAATGAGAATGGTACCACTCAGTACTATCCCTTGACCCATGACAAAATTTTTTCTTTGTATTCCTGTAACCTTATGCTCTGTTGGCTTAGAAGTTTTAGTTTCATATGGAAAAGGCTTCTGCCAGGAGACATGACAATGATTCCATTGAACTGAAAGCTAAGACTTCCCCCAGGTAATTTTGAGCTCCTCATGTCTCTGAGTCAACAAGCTAAAAAGAAGTTACATGTTGGCCGGGGTAATTGATCCAGACTTCCAAAAGGAAATTAGGCTATTATTCCACAATAAGATAAGGAAGAATATATTCTGAGTACAAGAGATCCCTAGGGCATCTCACAATATTACCATGCCCTGCTATTAAGGTCAGTGGAAGACTACAAGAACATAAGCCCAGAAAGATGGAAAATGACTCAGAAACTTCAAGAATGAAAGTAGGGATAATCCTGTGAGATAAAGAATCTAGAACTCCTAAGGTGCTTACTGAATATCACAGGAATACAGAGTAGATAGGAGAAGAAAATAGCAATGAATACCAGTACAGTGATGGGACCAGTTACCTAAATAATGCTTGTAATTGGCTATTTCTTTCCTACTTTGCATATATATATATATATATATATATATATATATATATATATATATATATACACACATATCTTAAGCAGTAACCTTTGTTTTCCTTCTTTGCAATGTCCCATGGATTGATTTGATATTGATACCTAAGTACTTTTAAGTCTACACTATAATATTTAAGTTATTGAGTATTGGAAGAGTAAGATCACTCAACAAAAATTTTCACCTTCTATTCCGGTGAGGGAATTAGTGTGCTTCCACTTGCACGCAGAATAGCTGTCCCCTGTTAAACACAGTTATGAATCTTGCTCCTTTATTTGGAGATTAGACATAGTTTAATGAGCTGTGTCTTATTATCAAGTTGACAAAAGGGTCCTGTACCATGTTCTGACTACAATTGCTCATCATGATATGCCAACTTGAATGGATTAAGAAACACTTAGTAGATTAGCAATGTATAGGTGTGTGTGTGTGTGTGTGTGTGTGTGTGTGTGTGTGTGTGTGTGTGTGTGTTTAGATGGCATATTGATCACCAAATGGTGGGGGGATGAACCCTGGTTGTACCAGTACCAACGAATAAGCTCATAGCCTGATAGAATAAGAGAGGAAAGGAAAGCTGTGTGTTCCTATGTTGCAGAGCTCCAGTCCTGAGTGGCTCTGAATTTTTCTGCTCTTGCAACCAGAAATTAACCTCCAGGTCTCCTATTTCTTTAGCCTAACAACGCAGACTCACCAACAACCAAGCATCTAGGCCTTTGGCCTTGACCTAGTGTTGTACCCTTGTTTCTTCTTATTTTGATGCTTCCATCTTCTTGGTTTGAATAGCTGGTAAATTCTCCACCTCCCAGAACTCAGCCTTGTGAACTCTCTTATCTCTGATCCCAAGCCTACCTTATAAATTCTCTTGCATCATTATAATACTCTTTTCTATTGATTTTATTCCTCTAGATAACATTATCTCTTCACCTACATGTATACCTTGTTCTTAATTACACACAAGTGTAAGATGTAATCCTGCTAAGACTTTTACTACTATATACCAAGAATCTTCTTCCAGTTTCAGTAATATTCTTATTTATTTTTAAACTCTCATTAGTAAAGTAAATAACATTCACATTTCTACTGTACTTATAATTTCCTCCAGATTCTTCACACTGCCCAATTCCAAAGCCCCTTCCACATTTTTAGGGCTTTTTTTTTTTTTTTTAACACATTCAGCACTAAAATGCATTCTCTAGTTTCCTATTTATGCTAGCAAAATTGATGCACATAATGGATGAGTCAGTGTTTCTATCTCTGGGTCAAAGTACCTGACATTAAAAATAAGGGAAGTGAAGTTTAGTTGGCTGATGGTTTCTGAGGGTTCAGTTCTAAGTCAGCTGGCTACAAGGTGGAAGCATTGTGGTGGAAGGCTATGGCCAAGAACAGTTGCTCAGCCTAAGTCAGTCAAGAAGCGCAGCATGGTAAGTACAGGAAGTGAGAGCCCACCCATAGCCATGCCCCACAGGGATCCACTTCTCCAAGAACCCTTCATTCACTCAAATTTGCAATCAGGATTAACTGACTCACTTAGTGATGGGGTATGAATTTCTTATCTTACTTTTTCTTCCTCAGAATTCTGATATAACCTTCATCGTGATAAAGCAGTGTATGAGAAGGGCTAGGGGCCTTTTTTGAGGCTTTAGTGGGGAGTCCATTCTGTGGTTTTCCCCTTACCCTTTCATCCCTCGCCCCCAGTAGGCTCTAGGTAGTTCTCACACTGCATCACTCTTCCTTGTTCTATTAGTACATCTTCTCTGACTGTATCTTCTGCATCGAAGAACACTTATGATTCCAATGAGCTCACCTAGATAACCCAGGGTAATTTCAGATGATAAGCACTCTAGTTTCATGTGAAACCTCAATTTTCCTTCATCATGTAATCGAACATATTTGCAATTTCCACACATAGTATATGTACACCTTTGAGGAGTATTATTCCACCCTTCCTAGCTTCAATTCCCATTATATCCCAAGTCACTAATGCCTCAATTTTCTAGCTCAACCTATGGGTATGATAGAACACATCAAATTAGAGGTAATGGATTCAGATAATTAGCTCTACCTTTTCTCTTCCCTCAGCTCAATTCTATTTTCCTGGAGCAGGCAGCCTTTGTTTTATGAGACTCTTTTCATATAAGAATCAGCAACTGTGAGCAAGATCATGTACACCCTGGTGTGATGCAGAGTTGGGGAAATTTTAGAGAGAATTACAAATCTAAGACTTGGCTAGCAATCAGTGCTAAAATTCTGATCAATTGGATTTCTTGAAACATCCATTCTCAATCAATGTTGTATCTAGTATGTCTGAACACCAATGTTTATAATTATCCAATTCTTTTTTTTTTTTCCTAAAGAATGGTGGTGTACTTACAAGGTTTGTCTCTTTAACTTTTCCCTATCTTCATATACAAGTGTTTAGCACTTTGTGTAAGTTTTGCTAGGTTTAAAGGCAATAAGAATTTCCCCAAAGAAAATTCTATTCCTCTTTAATTCTACTTTGTTTAGAACACTTAAAAATATATGAACTGATGTGAAGTTTTAAAAAGCAATATGGCATTTTTACAAATTACCCTTAGTTTATAAACTCATACACTAGAGTATGGATTTATTCGATAGAGTTCATCTTGGATAGTTGACTGAAACCAAATCTGGAACACGCATGCTTGAGACTTAGCCATATTTTCCATTCATTCCCAGCAAATGCGATTTTGCTTAGGGTTTCCAACACAGGAGGTTGCGAGCCGAATTGGTTGTTTTAGTATGATGTTTACATGAAAGAATCATAATACTTATTGTACACTTGAGTAACGTTGTGAGCACATTATTCACTGAGCCAGTATTCATTTCTCAGTTCTCAAAGCTTTAAGAAAGAAAACAGCCAGGTGTGGTGATGCACACCTATAATTCCAGCCCTTGAGAAGGTGAGACAGAAGCAATACCATAGGTTCAAGGCCAGCCCAGGCTATATAATGGATTGAAAGTTGAAAGTCATCCTGCACTACATGAAATGAATTTTTTAATTCTCAGAAGAATTTTTTTAAGTGATGCAATGTCTTAAGCTACACTTCCTGGTTTAGGCATCTTCTCCACAGGACACAGTGCTGGGCTGCACTCCTGTCTCTATAAGATCTTGCCTACTGGCCCAATCATTCGTCAAGCCAATTTACAGTCTATAATCTAAGCACCTTTCTGAGGTCTCACCAGTGTGGAGAAATAATGAGGCCATGTTTATTATACCATCTTGTATTTTCCATGAATCTCTCTATGAAAGTATTAAAACTTGCAAAGTTGCAGCGAGCTGCTATTAGATTTTTTTACTGATAGGCACAGATTAATGAAGTGCATTATTATTTTGACTTCATGATTACATCCATTTACATTTTCACAACAGAGGTGCTGTCTACATATTTTTACCCTGACTCTCATTAGTTTGTTGATTTGTTTTGATTATGGATGGCAATTTCTCTTTTGCATGGAAATTAAGAAAGAGAACCGTGAAGAGTTTACAACACAGATATTTAATCTTGGGAGTTTGAGAAAATGATTGTAATTCCCACTCTCGACTTTCCTCTTTTCTTTTTGCTCCTTAATGCCTACCCATCTCAAATTTATCACAAGATCATATACTGCAATTTTACTTCCTCAGAGACTGGAGGCAGTAAAAGACCTTTATAAATTCTTATTGCTGTATAGCCACTATTAAGCTTAGAAGAAAAACATCCTAGACCCAAAACATTCTTTCAAAAATGAATGTCTACTCCTTACCCTTATAATTTTTGAGTATTGCATGAGAAAGTAGGTCTGCTTCTCTCTTAAAAACATTAAAACCCAACTATTTTGCTCTAAAAGGTATTGTTTAGGAGTTTTAGAATTGCTTCATTTATTTTAGCCAATATGTATTTTTCCATAAAAAGCTTAATAAGTGTCTAGAAACCAGAAATTTGAGCCAAGACAGGAAATTGCCTTTTGATGATCTTCAAAGCAGCAGATTATGGAGTTTCCCCTTGAATGAAAATGTTTATGGGTAAAATCTGCTCTTGTGCTACTTAAAATACAGTACCATAAACCCTGAAGAAAACATCAACCACAATTTAGTTAGCTCATAAATGCTACTGAGGTATAAAATGACAGATATGTGCTAGCCAAAATATAGTTCACTTGTTGATAAACAAATACAGCTAGTTATTTACTCAATTATGTTGATACATTAATCACTATTAATTATAAAGTCCAAGACTATGGACTTGGAATAGCACATTTATAGAAATGGGCAGCACCAACTGTCTTCAGACTTCAAGGTTAAAGTTAGAAAGCAAAACACATCTCTGTCAAAAGGCTTGTCCATCAAATAGCTTTACAGTTTCTCAGCGGCACACAAGACTGCATCTATAGTGGGGGAAGAGCAACAGTTAGTTAACTGAACACTTCTATGTTTTACAACCACAAAATGAGAAAATTGTCTAACTGACAAGCTGACAAACCATTGATGATGAATTATTTTATAAGGCACTTTTACTGTACACTGCTTATATACAAGGACCCACACTAGGTGTTAGTGAAGATATGGAGACAAAGCAAATCAATAAATGAATGCTTAAAGTCACCATAACTTTAGTCCAAGGTAAGGGGAGCTGCTTTCTATGGCAACGATGTACAGACTTTATGACGTGAGCCTAAATGAAAGCACTGAAGCAGCAGCGACAGGAAGCTGCAGGAATCATGGAAGAGAAGGCACAGTCTCCCAGAAAGGCTGACTTCCGGCCTCAACCCAAGAGTCACACAGCGGGTGTTACAGAACACTCCCAGGAAGTTGAATTCACTGTAATAATGAATATTCAATTCTGGCAAGAGGATGGTAAGACAAGTACTATTCTAAATGGCAGTGGAAATGTAAATTGATTAAAATGACGTTAAAACTGCTTATGCATAACAGTAGAGCAACCTAAGTTGAGATTCTTGACAGCTCATACTTAGGACTCTACATTTCCTCTTCTAGGTCTACAGCCTCACGAAATCTACTAAAATGGGCAGAGATTTATGTGAAAATCCATTTGAAATCATTGCCGTATCATTATGGTATGGAAAAATTGGAAATGGCATTTATATCAAATAGCCAAGAGAGGTTAAATAAATTATGGCATATTAATTTAATCATTAAATGCATTGAAATTACTAAATAAGATGTGCTTTACAATCAGTCAATAAAATATATCAATAAAAACACTCAGAATATTACCTTGTATTACAAAGTAGAATACAAGGACCAGTCAAATATCTCAGTGGATTAAAGCACCTGCAAGCAGGCACAGGGGCCAGGGGTTTGATCCCCAGGCCTGCTGTGCCAGACTTGGCCCCAGGGCACACTGAGATGGCAATTGAGACTGATCACAGTGGCATGCACCTGTAATTCCAGCACTTGGGAGACTGTAAACAGAAGAATCACTACAAGTCTGATCTAGTAGTGAGACCCTGAACATGCTGTAGACCCTTCCCTAAAGTACAGGAAAAAGAAAACCAACCAACCAACCAAACAAGTAAATAAATAAATACATAAATACATAAATAAATAGTAGAATACAGACATCATATGTTTAGTGTGATAGCTACCTCCCAAAGCCAACACTGGACGAAAACTGCACCAAAACGTGGAAGACTGCCACCTTACACTGTGTTTTTAGATGCAGACCTTGCCATGCAGAGATCTTAAACAGAACTTTCTGCAACTAACTCACTGCATGCGAGAGAGGGAAACAGGGTTCACCCAGGGTGAAGCCAGCCTGCCTTCACCTTACCGTGGCTGCATCAGGCAGCCCCAGGAGGATGCTGAAAGTCCTCTCAGAATGCTCAACATCAAAACTCTTGTGTAAGCATCTCATGCAGCCTTCTGCTGTAGCTGCCCAGGGCAGGCTGTATGTGACAGACTGAATGGCTATGCTTGCTGAAAATGTCCTACGTTCAGTGAGAAGGAAAATCTGGGATGAGAAGTAGAACAAAAGAAAGAGGGAAAAAGATAGAGTTGAGTAAATACGCAAAACAGATAAGATCATTGTACTTCTGATTTCTGCTGATATTTTAAAAGGAGCAGTTAATGCTTAAATTTTAATTCTTATTTCATTTTGTTTTGAATGTCTTATAACTTTCTTGTTTTGCTTTTGTTTTGTTTTGTTTTAAGCCAATCTCACACATTTATATCTGGTAAGCCAAGCAACTAATGTGAAAGTGACATCATGCAATATGGCAACAATTATTGAATTTTTTTATTACTTTGCTTAGTGAAATTTTGAATCATTTCTAATTCTACATGTTTTCTATTACCATTTTGTACTCTTTAAGAAACAAAAATAGTAAAAATTGAAATAAAATCATATGTTCAAGCTTTAATCCACTGGATGATACTATTGTTAGGCTTTGGGAGGTAATAAGGCCAGGAAGGCAAATCTTTCACAGATGTTATTGATCGCAATATAAAATTACACCAGAAATCTAGTTTAACCTTTCCTTCATATAAGCACACAAAAGAAATTAGCAATCTGAGATTCAGATGCTGCAATGTGGAACTGGTTTGAACATGCCCCCAAAAATTCATGGGCTGAAAAGTTGTTCCCCAGTGGGACAATGTGGAAGCTGGTGGGACCTGTAACAGATGAAGTCCAGTAGAAGCTTCATAGATCACCGAGGGAGCGTCTCTCGGAAGTGGCTGAGATAGCACTCCTGGATCTGCCGAGCTTGGCTGAACATGAGTGAGCTCGACCACGGTGTCAGTCCCCGGCCTCTTCTCTGGTGATGTGATCTCCACAGCCTGCATGCACCCCTGCACGTGCGATCTATGGGCCAGGAGATCCTGACTGGAGCTGAGTGGAGGTCAGCATCATGACTTGGGACCTCCAGAACTCTGAGTTAAATAGCCTTTTTTTTCTCCTCTCTCTCTCTCTACAGTTAGCTTGTCGAAGGTATTTTAGAACAGCAATGCAAAAGGAACTAATATATTAGCAGAGGGTCTTCATCATATTCCAAACCTACTGGCATACTGTTCTCAGAATTTCCAGCCCTGGAATTGTCAGCAATAGATTATGCTCTTACATGAATCACCTAGTTTATTTTATTATTATTATTATTATTATTATTATTATTATTATTATTATTATTATTTTGTCTTTTTGAGACAGGGTCTCTCTATGCAGTTGAGGCAGGCCTTGAGCTCACTTTTGTAGCCCAGGCTGGTCTCGAACTCACACCGGTCCTCCTGCCTCAGCCTCTCAAGTGCTGGGATTACAGGCATGCGCCACCACGCCCGGTTCACCTAGTTTATGATATGTTGCTATTTTATAACAAAACCTGTGCAGTTTATTTATCTTGTAGCTCTTCCAAAATTTAAAATTTCAAGTTCTTCTACTAAGGAGAAATAAACAAATAAACATAGCCTTTGAGCCTCTCTATCCTCTGTCTTAAAAGTCACAGAATATAGAAGGAAGTACCATGGAACACAGGGGAGATGGTAAGATAAATTTCCCCTGTGCTGAAAGATCCATTCAGCAGAGACAGAAACAGGGCAACGAAGGACAAGGAAAACCAAGTTGCAGCCGTGATGAGCTCCGTGGCCCATACAGCCTCGCTTCCGCGTCTCTTCCCTCATCCTGTGCGTGCCCAAAAGCTTGTTTGAAATGCTGGCTCCTGGGAGCCACTCCCTAGATTGCCCTTGAAGGAGCACATGAGACGCAGCCCCTTCTTCCTCACACACATCAGAAAAGAGGAACAGCGGCAACTGTGCCTTCTGTCATTGTACCAGATGTACCTTTTTAAGGAAAAAGAAACTAAGAGCAGAGAGTAGAGTGTAGCTGTGGTGAAGTGATTTCCTGCAGCCAAGGGTCCTTTTCAGGGAACGGCGAGGCTATGAGCTGCAGGCAGCCAGGTTCTCAATGGGTGAGGCACAATGCGTGGCCCTGAAGAAGGGATCTGGACACCTTCCTATAGTGTACGTGACAAGTGGTCCCTTTTCATGAAGGGGACTTACCTCGGGTTCTGTTTTTTTTTTTCTGTGCCCTTGTTTTAAAAATACATTTGAGTATAGATTTATTTTTAGTAGATGTAGCTATGCAACCAGAATATCAGAATATGATCCCTGAACTATGACCCAAAACACCCCGTAGGGCCAGAGATGCAGCTCAGCTGCACAAACACCTTCCTGGCAAGTGTGAGGTCCCAAGTGCCACGGTCCTCAGTGCAACTCCTAGTACAAAAACCAAAACCACTAAAGTACTCAAGGCTTTGTATTTTGAGCTCTTATTTGAGTCTCCCTCGTTCTGTAAAAGAATGGGATAGAAAAGAATCAGCTTTTGTCTTTATTAGACACTATTATCACAGTGGCAAAAATTGCTCTCTTTTATAATGACAGGAATGATACTTTATGGGATACGAAAGTGAGATTATTCTAATGATGTGTGATTTTAATAACTAAGGGCTAGCTTTAGATGTCACTGTGAAGTGTGTGCCACTTTCAGCGCCATCAGTCAATTGGTTATCTATTGAGGATAGTGGCCAACAGACAGGATTTGGGGTACTCGGTCTCATTTGCATATCTCAAACTCACCTCCCTGTCATTTCCCACAAATAGTTGTGGCCCAATCACTATTACCTTTCTCTGGACATCTGAGGCATTGAGGGCCCAGAATCTTGTAGCCACTACTAAGCAGACATGTCAGCTATCTGACAAATCAGGCGAGGAGCCTCCAGAGAGGACTACATGGAAATGAACACATTTTCATTCTACCTGATTTGCTGAAAAACAGCTGTGATAGAGGAGAGGAATTACATTGCTTCAAGTGGGAAACACTGACTCTTTCTGAATTATCAATGAGAATGAACATAATTATGGTGCTAGCTACAACCTTTCAGTCTTCCTGAATCACAGTTGCCCTGTTGGAGCATATGGAAAGAACCCAAGGGGTGAGCCCCACTTGGGAGGCTGTACTAAAATATGCAAGATGGATTGTGGCTGACCCATCCTTCTTTCCATGAGACCTTCATCCGGTCCATTTTAAAGCATTTACTGGGGGAAGGGGAGCTGTGGAGCTTGAAGCCAGGCTCTCATGCATGCTAAGCAAGAGCTCTACTACTGAGCTACACCCTCATTTTTAATCAGCTCCATTTTTGAGTAACCCTAGGCAGAAGAAATAAGATGAACCACATCTTATATACAAAGAATATCTTGAAGTGTGCCTCACAGTAATTTTGGGGTCCATGTTTCTAGGAGCCAGTGTCCTATGAATGAGTGGGTTTCCGCTGGTCTCATCACCTAGGGAAAGAAGCTCAGCCTCAGCATAGCTCAAGGGGCTTCATTTCCTTGCAAAGGGAAGTGAGCATCTTGTGACCATGATGGCCAAGCAGGGAGGGTGAAGAGCTGCCCACTCTGCAGTGACAGACCGTCTCCATACTCTGCGGCCCTCTGCCTAGCCTGGATCCTTTTCGCTACATATCTATCACCCATAATGACTAAGGTTAACCCTGCTTGGAAATCCATTTCTTCCTCCTTTAGATGAAGCTTTGAGGCTATCCTTCTTCAGAAGAGTGTTATAGTGTGACATGTGCAGTAGTTTTTTTTTTAAAAAGTGACACACAAACAAGAAAGAAAAATTTCAGTGTTCTCAAACTCTCCTAGTTTGTCATGTCAGATTCTTATCAAGAAACCTTTAGCCAGGAAAGCTAGACACATAGACTGAAATGAGAAGCTCCTAAAGTATGCAGTCAGAAACTCAATCATTAGTGATTATTCGTTAGTTTTCAGCAAAAGGTCTTCAGAAGTGGGGTGTTTCATGAGATTGACTCTGTTAATTTAGTATTCAATAGACATAGCCTGAAAAATATGCTAACACCCAATAGACAGACTCCAAAAAGTGAATTTTGGTAAATTGCAAACGTTAAGCTAACGTTAAGCTGCCTTTACAGCTAAACAGAATATTTATGAATCAGATCATTGAAAAGGCTCACTTACGATGTCAGCCTGGATAAATCTTTGTAATTCAAATTATATTGCAACAAGGTCAGAGGACTCAGCTCTGTGGAGAAGATGTCTCCCACGACTTGCGTTTCAAGATGATTTATAGCTTCCGAGCTGCTTCCTGGAGAAAATAGGACACAACAGCACAGCGAAAATCTGTTAGCCAGTTGCTCTGGGTCAGACAACACTGGACTTAACTCTCACTCTTGCCACTATGCCCATGACAGCTGGCCTGCCAGCAAACCTGCTTCCTGGCACACAGACGCTCTGCATTTCCTGGCCTCCCTAAACATAAAGTGTAGCCATAACTACCTTCTGGCCAAGGAAGTACAAACATAAACACTCCGCAGCTGGACCTTGACCACAGAACACCTAAAATTGTTTCATAGTCTTTTTCCTTCTGCATACTTGACCTTAGGGGATATATGTTAAAAAGCAAAACTCGTGAAACACAACATGAAAAGAACTAGATTTTGGATTCTTGCTTTGAGGAGAGTTTCTCACCAATTAAGATTACTCATTTTTAAACTTTATATGAGGACTAATATTCCATTACGTCAAACCCCTAAGAGTGATGGGTTTCTTATTTATAGTTCACATTAATATAACCAATATAACTAGTTTTTCCCTGACTTTGAGTAAATTATTAAATTCCCTATGCTTCAAACATCTCCTCAGTAAAATAGGAACATTTCTATTTTACTTCTGTACAGTATTAACATGGTGCTTGGTGTGTATAAGTGCAAAACAAATGCAGAAGTTTGGGAGCACTCTGGGTAATTTATTTTTTTACTATGCTAAACATTTAACATAGTATCTCATTTAATCCTCAAAATAGAATTGCAAGGCAGGCATTGTAACGCCTACCATGTCTATAATAAAAAGTGTGATCATTTAAAAACTGGCTATAGCTGGGCGTGGTGGTTCATGCCTGTAATCCCAGCACTTGGGAGGCTGAGGCAGGAGGATTGGTGCGAGTTCGAGACCAGCCTGAGCTACAAAAGTGAGCTCAAGGCCAGCCTCAACTGCATAGCGAGACCCTGTCTCAAAAAGACAAAAAAAAAAAAAAAAAAAAAAAAAAAACTGGCTATTTTCTGCATGTTAGATTCTGTTCTAAACACTTTACATACACTAACAGCAGCATAACTCTACTAAGTATGCATGGCTGTTATCCCCACTTTAAAGATGAGCAAACAAAGACGCTGAGTTTGATTTCATCCCCAAGCCCATGGCACTACCAAATGGCAGAACAAAGGTGAAAAGAGGAGAATTTGGCTCCTGAGCACTTGCTCTCACCCAGTGCTGGTTGCTGAGGTGCCTGAAACTCGTCAACATCAAGATGTCAACATACAAGATGAAAGGCAAGACTAGCCATGGCCTTGGAAGCAGAGGCATCTTTTGAAGTTGGCTCAGTTCATCTTAACCAAGAGCTCTGAGCTCAGAAAAATAATCTTAAGTGACTTACAGTGGAGCTAGACTCATGCTTTAGCACCAGTCCTGCAGGTCGGGCTAGCCTGGTAAAACATTGGTGGCATTTAACAACTGCTATTTAATAGCACAAACAGTGTTGTTGTCATCTTCAATATTCCAGATTCCCAGACATTCCCGCAGACCTGGGTACTTGGGTAGCATTTGCTAAGGTGTTCCACTTCAGTTGATCACTGTGCCTGGCAGTTATGACAGAGCCTACTGAGAGATCACTCTCCCAGCAGGACCTGCCTCACAGGCTCAGGGAGAGCAGACTTTCACCTTCTGGGTCTCTCTCATGCTGAGATGAGTCATCACCAAGTTCCTGGTTCCTGGCTTCCTGGGGAAGCTTCTAGAACATTAGCAATGCTTAATAATTTCAGTGCAGAAGTTACATGGATGTGAATGCACCAAATTAGCTGGATATTAGTCCAGTTCTCATGAGGACTATTGCCAAAGTAGCGAATCTGTTTGCTGCAACAGTTTTGGGATATAAAGGGCCATTTCACCAGCAAATGCTTTTGCTTTTATATAGGCAGAGAAAGCTTCTTTCTGCACAACACTGCATTTAAATTATCTATTGGATGTTCCAGGATGACCGATTCATTGCCTAAAGCAAATGATTGAGTTTTATCATTTTGAGGGTGAGTTCATTATCTCCTTCTTGCTCAGTCTAAGTGATAAAAATAGTGTGAAGTACAAGATGTGCTCAGATACACTATTATATTTTCTTCTTTTCTCCAGAAGCACTCTGCCGAATCATCACATTAGTCCTGGCAGATTTACACAACAAGAATTATTACTCTGTAATCAGCTTAAAGTATTACTAACCACTAAGTTAGCTGAGAAATGGCTCCAGAAACCAAATGCTATTCATTGAAGCTGTATAAAAATTAAGGAAGAGATATGTGGGGGTCAAAATTTTATAAATGTCATTTAGAAAAAAGATTGTACAACAATCATTGCAATATATGTGTCACACTTTCTCCAAACTGTGTTGATGATATAAGAATTGAAAGCAGTAAAAATTGTTGAAATGTGCACTGAAATGTACAACGCTATTTTCTATCTGTACATTTGAAATTGAAAGCTCTAGTATTTGCTTGGTCTGATATTGGGGCATTTTTGAACACTGGGGTTGGCCCTTGGCCTGTGTCTCCTTAGGCAAATCATCTGTCCTCTGTTTGTTTCCTCATCTGCAAAACAGAGGAGTAACATTATCTCCAATGTAACGTGACTGCAAGCATGAATCAAGTCAATGCATACGAGACATTTGAACAGTGAATACCTTCAAATAAGCCCTCCATGAAGGCTTGCCAAAAGGACAAATGTTAGTTAGCTTTTAGTCTTTCAGTTGTAAAATGAGTAAGTTCTAAAGGATACTGACTGTAATTAATCATACTGCATTGTATACTTGAATTTTACTAAAAGCAGCGAGCCAGAGCTATCCTCTGAGGCCTTATAAACATAGCTGTTAAGTGTTCTTACACACACAAACACATAAAGTAATGAAGGTGAGGAATGTAGTAACTGTTGTAGTCGTTGGGCAACGTGCATGCATGTGAAGTCTGCAGCCTGTATATCATGAATATCTGTAATTTTATTTGTCAATTATACTTTAATAAATTTGGGAAAGTATCAAAACAGTTACCTTTTCTTGAAGGATCATGCATTCATTTCTCTCAGAAAAAAATATAAAAATATTTCTTTAAGAACTAATACACTAACAGATTGCTTCAGCTTTGAAAAGTATGAAGAGAGCTATAAGCCATTAAAAATAAATCTTTTCTACCTTCCTTATTGTATGGAAGGGAAATTAAAATGAGAATGACAGAAAGAGCAACAGTTTCTGTCCCACACTTTCACTGTCCGCCTTGAACGTGTTTGAGTGATAAAGGGGAATGGTCTATGCTTTATCTCTAAATTGAAATAATTAAGAGTAATTGAAGTAAGTTCCATTTTAAAAGCACAACACAACTTTGGGAATGTCATTCTCATCCGTTAGGAACTTGTTTACTTATTCCACTTGTTTTGATTAAGCCTTTCAAAGTGTTGGATTATCAAGGAATGTGAAATGCGTACTCATAAAGTGGAAAACTGTACATAAAGCTAAGCTACAATGGAAGATCTTAGTGCTCCTAAGCAAGGACCAATAACTGAAAAGTTGACCTCAGCCAGGAGATTCATTTGGGCTGGGATAGTCTGGGATATGATCAGTTGAGTAAATTTCACATTTCTAAAGTAATGGCTGGTCCATTTGAATTGAATTCTCCAAATGGACTCCTGTGTGACAGCAGGTTGGCTTGACTTTGTTCAAATAGGGCATTATGGGTACCCAAGTCAATGGAAATGTGAAAAATATTTTTGCTAGAACAATGCTGCCTGCTGCTGCAATATTTATTTGGCAAAATGAAGACACACAACCAATGCTGACTCAAGAACTAGGGAACGAGACTTCATCACTGGATAGAAGAGCTGTAAAGCCATGCTACAGTGGGCAAAAGTGGAGTCAATGGAAGCATTGTGGTCGATTTTTCAAACTACCTCATCACTAGCATCATTCTTATATTGTAAAGAATTCTAACAAGGACTCTTAAAATCATAGAAAGCCAAAGTTTGTTTTGCAAATTCATTTAAAATGGCCTTAAAATATTCTAAGCTTCTGGCACCTTGCTGGCTTCTGATGTCGAATGTGAAGCAAGATTTTGTGTAAGTGGCATTGCTGGTCAGACCAAATTAAGTGTGTCTGGTACATAAACACTGCATTGTCACCCTTGTGTAAGAATCTGAAAGAATAAATAAAATCTGAAAGGTGAAATAGATGTAGCAAAAGGGAAAGAGACTGAACATGAAGAATAAGCAATTGAGAAGAGGGAAAGGAGAAAAGACAGGAAGAAAAGCAAGGGGAAAAATCATGTAAGTGTACGCACAGGATAGCTGCGATCATGCTACAACTAATTTCTGTCATTTATTTGAAGGTAGCGGTTATGCTTAAAATTATTACTTTGATCAATTTTATATAATAATATCTGGAATCTGAGCAACCGCACTGAAGATAGCAATGTGTGACATAACAACCGCCGTTGAATACCTTTCATCTTGTTTTTGTTTTTTCTGGTTGTTGTATTGTTTCTGGTATTTTATCTAATATTTTATATTCTTTAAGTTAAATTTTAAAATAATAAAAAGACAAGGAAAAAATTTTCAAGGTTTATGGAATGAAAGCAAAAAATCTGATGATAAAAATATTCTTTCTTTCTTTCTTTCTTTCTTTCTTTCTTTCTTTCTTTTGTCTTTTTGAGACAGTGTCTCACTATGCAGTTCAGGCTGGCCTTGAGCTCATTTTTGTAGCCCAGGCTGGTCTCAAAATCACACCGATCTTCTTGCCTCAGCTTCCCAAGTGCTGGGATTACAGGCATATCCCATCATGCCCGGATTTTATTGTATTTCATTTTGTTTTCTTTAAATAAAAAATAAATGTCTCTATCACTCTAAGTCAATCTGTAAGAAATATTTGCCCTGCACCTAGGAGGGGAGCCCCGGACTGGTAGGGTTTGAACTATCAGGACCCCAGAGGGTCCAAAGCCTGGGCAACAGTTATATCCCTAAAGCTGCAGATCTGAATGGAGTATTCATGCTCTGACAGAGGGACACAATGAGCACAGCTAAGAACCTGGGGTGGAGTGTTAATTCTGTCTGGGACTTTAAGGAAGGCTTCTCAGTGTTCATAGTGTTGGTTATAGATCTTGAAGTGTGAGTAGGAGTTCACCAGGCTGCAAAGGCCTTTAATCTTTTTGCCATTCAGTTAAAATTAACAATTTTTTAAAAAATATATTGTATATTGTTGCTGCCACTTTAGTTTTACCAACTATAACAGACAACTTCATAAACTATGTATACATTAGGCAATGGAGACAGGAGAGTCACTTCAGCAATTCTGTATCTTAAGTCAATAATGTAGTTAACTAAAATAAGGATATCCCTGCAACAGGTACCATTGGAACTCTTTTTTGCTTCAGATAATTGTACATTAAATCTCATGAAGATTCATTTTTAGGATTTTCACATTTGAGAAATCACCCCTGTCAATCTAACAACCTTAGTATTGAGATTATTTGCAAGAAGATTGATGAATTCACCAAATTGAGGCAGTTAAAAATATCTTTTACTAAACAATGTAAACACCTAATGAAAAAAAAAATCCTAAAGTTCCTCAAAACACACATAGAAAACAAATTCTTTGAAGATTTAAAAATGAAATTCATTCCAAGCTTTCAAACCTAAAAGAATTCAGAAAAATATGAAAGAAAGTAACATTTGTTAAAGTAATAAGGGATGTCATTACTCTGGGTCTTCTATCTGACATGAGAAACGTAAATTACACTCATCTTTTCTCTTCAAACTTTAATAGCAGAGGAAGTATAGAGTGTTTTCACAAATGACATAAAAATGAGAGAGGAAGGCAACCCAAGTAATTTAATGCCTTAAAATGTGATGGTAGGAAAGAGTACTGGAGATCAGTTTATATAATCCCTTGTTTTAAACTGAAAAAGATGAGACTTCAAGAAGTCACTTGCCCAGATTTGCGCTGCACACAAGTGACTAATCTGCTGCCTAGAAAAGCTTGCGGTGTGCTTGCCTTGAGGCCTCGTCATCGTTGCATCATAAGTTACCGGTCCTGCGCATCCAGCCTTCCTGGCCTCATCTTAACATGACTGCAATGTTTGAAAGTGGATTTCTGAATGCTTGAACAGACTGCAAGGGTGCAGGGTAAGTGGCTCTTTAGAACTCCCAATTTAAATTTAGGTTCTTCTAGTTACTGGGATTTTGTAGGTGAGTTTTAGCAAAACTGAGCTACAGGAAAACACTGGAAAGGGTTCAGTGTTTACATACACGTTTGGCTCATCCTCTCTTCTTGGAGAGATTCTCCACTGCTTCAGACTAGAAATGTCCTCTGTGGAAACAGGCAACCCCTAAAGTAGAAGAGACTTGAACTTCTCATCTGTTTTCAGCATAAGATATCAACGTTATACTAGAATCACTTCAGTAATTAATTTTACAAGGACACAGCCCTGGACCATGGGAGGGCAGGCCCACTAAGAAAAACAGGTATAATCATTTCAGATGTCCCAGACCTGACCAGCTCCCATGGCGTCAGCACGTCATGCTGCATCTCGAGACCCACCGTTGCTCTCCTTCACATCTCTCAAGCACTGTTGTTCTCTGCCGTAGCCAAGTGATGTGCATTTGGGGAAACAGGAGAAAGAAACAACTGGAAAAGTGAAAGAAAAGGGGAAGTAAAGGGAAAGCATCATTTGTTAAAAACTTTGGGTATGTGGGATAGAGACAGCTAAGAAATGTTGGGGTGGGGGGGGAATGGATACAGTTGAAGGACTCAGGATGATTCCAGAATCAGGGTTGATGTTCAAAAGGGGACAGGTGCACTCTGTGAATAGATGGTATATGTATTAGTCCTCTTTGTCGTTGGTTTTCAAAATAAAAACACAAATAATATGATTATTTTCATTGCAATTGCTTGTTTGCTTGCTAGTATATGTTCGTGGACGATGCCTTTCAGAAGCACACCCTCAGGCAGCCCTAAATTTCCTTGCGTTGCTCCCCTGTGGTGCTTCCCTCGCTCAACTTCCTGGCCGCTCTCTAGCTGCATTTCTCCTGCACAACTCCTTTCCTCTCAGTGCTCGCGGCTCATCCCACCCCTGGCCACACTGTACTCTACTGGGCTGCATTGCCAGATGCCTCCCCATTGACGAGGAGAAGCCAAGAGCAACTACGTGATAGTACAGCTTAAAATAAGCACTACTGTAAGAAAAATTAAAATGTAGGAATGTGGGGAGGAAATACATCTGTGGGAGACAAAGAAAATGAGAGGACTGGGAAGTGTTGCTACAATTAAAATGTTAATTCTAAATCTGTTTTAGCTCTGAAATTCTTCTCTTTTTTTTCCCTGAGTAATCGTATGGCTCATATTCTGAATGTGTCAGCTTAGGCATTCAGCTTAAAATACACTTTGACTAACTCTGAATTATTCAGCGTTAATCAGGTATTGCTTCAAGTTATCCTCTTTGTGTTTCACATCTCCAAAGCCACAAAGTTGAATTTATAAACTTGTAAATAAAGTTATCACTAAATTAAGAGTGAACTTTGCTCCACCAGCAGCCTAGCTGAACAGGGACGCGTTAGATGTGCAAGGCTGGATAGTCTGGAAAGACAAGAGAGCTACTTTTGAAAAGATGAATGGAATTTATCTCAAAATAAAATCCCGAGTGTTTACAATGGTTGAGATGCTACAGGGTATAGCAGTGCCATTGCTAATGGGCTACGGGATCAACTCTGTGTTTCTGAAAGTCCTCTGGGACTCTGAGCATTCTGAAAGCTTTGCCTCAGGACCTGCTCAGGCAAAAAAGGTTCTGTGGAAACTGAGATGTTCGCTATTACTGAAGGAGATTCCAGTGGAGAAAGAATGTGACCCAGTGAAAAGAGTATGATTTAAGCACAGTAAGCCACAGATCCAATCCTGATTTGGTCTTCTTCTAGCCCTCACTTTACACAGTTTGAGCAACAAGCTTCCTCTTACATTCTACTTGACACATGGTGGATGCCCAATCATCAGTTATTAGTAATATTAATATTGATGCTAGCTAAGAATGAATGTTTCAACATGGGTGTTAAATATACAGAGCAATAGCTCAAAGCCATGTATCTTCCAATTCTCTTTTTCAACTTGGCTTTTAATGTGTGGATGAGCTCAGCCCAAGAGAAGGGGACACATCATTTCCTGCATAATAATAGGACTGTCACCTTCAGCTTGTTCTAACGCAAACCACTTTTGTCTTGGTCGACTTGTCATCACCAAGAGATGATACCCAACACCCATGAGCAAAGAAAGACGAGGTTTGCTCTGACTCAGCTGCATAAGTCTCAGCCCGTGACTGGTAGGCTCAGACACAAATCAGGCATGGTGGAAGGGGCTGCCTTTAGGAAAGCTGCTCAGGTTATGGTTGCCAGGAAGCAGAAAGAGCAGAGAGGAGCTGAGGACTAGCACACATTCTTCAGGGCCTTACCTTCTAGCAGCAAGTCAACTAGAGAATCCCCTGGACCCATCCACCTTTCAAACACATGAGACCCTGGGGGCCAATTCAGGTCCAAATCGTAGTACCATCCTCATTGAGTAAAGGACAAAAAGGTGGCTGAGCAATGGCTTCAAGATGATGTGGAAGAATTCTGGAGAGGAAGGCGCGGCCACAGAGCCCAGGCCTCAAGACAGGCCAGACCTCAAATCCCACGGGCCCATCTCCACACTGACACAAACAGCACAGAACTGGGTCAAAACCAGCCAGCGACAACTGTGCAGTTTGTGACAGGTCAATTTTTTTTCCCCAAACAGGTGCAGGCTTTTATCATATGCTAAGGTTAAATGTACTGACATTCCACACCTAGGAGACGCATGTTTATACCTGAGAATGCTTCTCCCATGCTTCTAGCCTCATAAAGTCTTTGAAGAGCATATGTTACTTTGATTTCTTTTAAATTTTATCTGGACAATTTATCCAGTGAGATGCAGTAAAATAAAGAGAACTTCATGGATCAAAATAATTCTACATGCTATCCTTGCCCCATCTCTAACTTATTCCTTCCAAATAACTCCTTGTTACTTCTGCTTTTATATTTTTTGGTTGTCCAGTTTATATTTGTGTTAACCAGATTTCACTTACATGATTACATTTTATTCTTTCCATCACTTAGCCCCCTCCTGACATAGTTTTAGCATTAAAAAGCTAAAGAAGAACTCTTCACTGTTCACTCCACTCACAAGCCCACTTCTCCTGGGCATTCTTATAGATTTAGGCAGGGTTCATGATGTCTGCAGGGTCTCACCACGTAGATCCAACTCATAGTGATTCTCCTGTTTTCAGTTTCTCAACGTGCTTGGATTATAGCGCGCAGCATCACACCCAGTCTCGTTAACTATCTCACCACTCCCAGAGGTGGCTCTTCCTGGACATGCTTGGC
The DNA here is from genome assembly GCA_004027025.1 of Myocastor coypus. NCBI lineage: Eukaryota > Metazoa > Chordata > Mammalia > Rodentia > Myocastoridae > Myocastor > Myocastor coypus. The sequence continues at coordinate 32,688 of PVJA010016884.1, forward strand.
ATCCGCCTGTTTGTTCTCTGGCACTCCCTGGACAATTCCCTCTTCCTCCTTAAAAATGTGCACTTTGGGAAAAGTAAACTCTTTGCTATGAGCCCCTGTACAAAAGAAAATTTAAATACCCACACACAAACCATAACATAGACTCAAAGCAACCACGAGTACAATACCATCTGTATACTTCACAGATCTAGAAAGATTTTAGAAATTTTAGAAAAAAATTTCTAAAATTCATGTGGAACTAGAAGATAATTAGAATAGTAAAAGTAATCCTGGACAACAAAGGAAAAGCAGGTCACAATCCCTGACCTGAAATTATACTACAAAGCTACTGTGATAAAAATCAGCATGGTATTGGGAAAATAAAAGCAGACCTGAGGATCAATGGAACAGATTAAAAGATACAGACACAACTACAAGCACACTCAGCCACTTTATCTTTGACAAAGCGGCCAAACATGGTCACAGGAGGAAGGATAGCCTTTGTAATAAATGGTGCTAGAGAAACAACTTTCCACATGCTAAAGGCTAAAACTAGTCTCATGCCTATCACCATGCAAAACTACAGTCAAAATAGATCAAAGATTTATTTATTTACTTTTTATTTATATTTTTTAATTTATTTATTTTTGTCTTTTTGAGACAGTGTCTCACTATGCAGTTCAGGCTGGCCTTGAGCTCACTTTTGTAGCCCAAGCTGGTCTCAAACTCACACCAATCCTCCTGCCTCAGCCTTCCAAGTGGTGGGATTACACGCGTGTGCCACCACACCCAGCTGCTCAGAGATTTAAATATTAAAACTGAAACACTAAACCTTCTAGAGGAAAAAATAGGTAAAAATCTTCAAGACATAGGGGTAAGTAGAGAACTTATGAACAAAAACCAAACAGGAAAGACTTCAAAGAATCAGTAACTGGAATCTCATCTTTTTAAAAAGTTTCTGCACATCAAAAGAAATCACAAACAGAGTAAAATTAAAATCAAGAACTGGAAAAATATTATAGCTAGCTATCCCACAGGCAAAGGATGTCTACCTAGAACATATAAAAATTATTTAAAACATCAGACCTCTAACAGTTCAAAGACTCAATCCAAAATGGGCATGTGAGATGAATGCGTACTTCACAATTAAAGAAGTACAAATGACAAATAAATATATAGAAAAAGTGTTCAGCATCATTGGTCACTTAAGAGATGCAAATTAAAACACTGAGATTCTATTTCACCCCAGAAAGAATGAGTCTCATCAAGAAAACAACCAATAAGAAATGCTAGAGAGGCTGTGAGGAAAAGTGAATCCTTTTCCACTATTGGTGGGAGTGAAGGCTGGTGCAGTCATTGTGGAAATTAGTGTGAACATTTCTTTAAAAGTTAGGACTGAGAATGACTGTGCAGGATAAGTGTTTGCCTGGCAAGTGCAAGGTACTGAGTTTGATCCTTGGTTCCAAAAAAGAGAGAGAGAGAGAGCCAGATAGGCAGAGAGACAGACAGACAGACAGAGAGAAACAGAGAGAGGAAGAGAGAGGAAAGAGAGAGAGAGAGAGAGAGAGAGAGAGAGAGAGAGAGAGAGAGAGAGAGAGAGAGAGAGAGAGAGACAGAGAAATGGGTGAGGTGGTGCATACCTGTAATTCCAGCCCTGGGAAGACTGAAAACAGGAGGACCACTTCAAGTCCAAGCTGCATAGTGACAACTTGTACCAAATACATTTTTTTTATTATTATGCCCAGCTCAGCCTGTCCTGGGTGGGGGTGGGGCTGGCACCGCATATGATACCGGGGATTGAACCACAGACCCTGTGATTCCCTAAGCTTTCCTAAGTAGGCACTTTAGACCACTAAACCATCTTGCCAGCCCCCCAAATACATTTTTTAAAAAGCTAGGATTGGAAGTCCTAGGAGCTATTCTGCTCCTAGGTATTTTTCCAAAAGAAATGATAATGCCATATCACAGTGTGGTATATGTGTACCCATGATTATAGCAGTGCAATTTTTCATAGCTAAATCTTGGAAATAATACAAATGTCCATCAATTGAGGAATGAATAAAAAACCATGTATTTTTAAACAATGGGATATTACTTAGCTATTAAAAATGAGGTTTTTAATGCTAAATGGCTATATCTAGAGACTATATTGGTTAAATGTAATAAATTAGACACACATGTGCAAACATCGTATTGTCTCAGTGTGAGAATCTTAAAGAGCAAATAAAATCTGCGAGATGCAATAGATACTGTGAAGTAGAATCTGTTCAGTGTGAAGGAAAGCAATGGATGAAGAAAAAGAAAGAAAAAATATGTGTATATGCAGGACAATTTGAATGGATAATTGCATTGCTGACTTCTGCTGCTCTATTGAGAGGAGTAGTTAATACTTGTTTTTTAATTTGTTTTTTTTTCTTCTTTTTAATTTCTTATAACTTTTTTCTTACCATTTTTTCAGGTTTACATTTGGTAGCCTAAACAACCGATTTGAAGATGATATTATGCAGTACAATGATCATTGTCGAATTCCTATTACTTTGTTTAATCTTGTATTGACTCTAATTTTTTTTTTACTATCTTGTATTTTTTTTTTTTTTTTTTTTTGGCTTTTTTGAACAGAGTCTCGCTATGTAGTTCAGGCTGGCCTTGAGCTCACTTTTGTAGCCCAGGCTGGTCTCGAACTCACACCAATCCTCCTGCCTCAGCCTCCTGAGTGCTGGGATTACAGGCGTGCGCCACCACGCCCGGTTCCACTATCTTGTATTCTTTAGAAAGTTAAACAAACAAATTAATACCACAAATTTTGGCTAGTTTGTATGCTACAAATGTACACCCTTTTAAAGCACACAACCGAAATGCCTCAAAAGTGAATGGCAGTGTATTCACCACCTTCTGAGACCATCTGTGATAGTTAACTGATTCTGTCAACTTGAATAACACACATCCAACTAAATTGGGTCAGCATAGTTCTAGGTGGGGAAGACCCATTTTGCAGAGGATGGTCACTGGAATGGCATAAAAGGAAAACAAAGAATGAACAATTACTTCCGTTTTTGTGGAGGAGCTCCAGTCTCAGCTGCACTTTGGACTGTCTCATGGCCTCCAAGGCAGACATTTCAACCCCCAGCATGGACTCTTTAGCCTCCCAGTGTAGGTTCTTCCACCCGCAGTGCAAACCCCTCAACTTCCCATCACAGACCCTTTGACCTCCTGATAGGGATTGACACAGGACACCGCACTGTGCTCTAGGCTTTTGGCTGGGTCCCGTGGATTGCCAACGCTCAGAGAGCTCTTGGCAGTCTTCCACACCTAACCCTGTGGGCAGCCAGTGTAAGCCAATCTTATAAATTCTTATTCATGTGTGTATCTTGCATTAAATCGGTTTCATTAGTAATCACTGGCGGATGCACATTCACCGCTCTATTTCTATGGCATTTCCATTGTAGTCCCCTCAAAGAAACCCAGGCATCTAGCCATCACTTGCCATACTCTACTCCAGTGGCTCAACAGCTTAATCTGTTGGTGTGCATGGATTTACCCTTATAGGTATTTCAACAAATGGAGTCAGACAATATAGGATCTTCTGCGGTTTGCTTCTTTCATTTGTAGTGTTTCCAGTTTTCATTCCCATTACAGCACGCACCATCTCTTCGTTATCTTTTCATGGAGAATAATATTCTATTGTTTGGACAGACCAGATCATGTTTATTCATCTGTTAGTGGATATGTATATTGTTTCCACTTTAGTACGTTGTAAATAATACCTCTATAAATATTTCTATGCAAGTTTTTATGAGAGTATATTTTTATTTCTATTGGGCATTACATCAGTTGGTTCTCAGTGTTTAAGGAACTCTCAAATAGTTTGCCAAAAAAAAACTATTCTATTTTGCATCCCATAAAGACTGTATGTTCTCTGGACTTTATGTTTCTGCAGTCCCTTCTCTCTCCCATTATCAATGCCTTATTCAAATATCTCATCTGTGATGACCATCATCTGATTGACCAGACGCCAGGATTGCTGGGGCCTCGTCCACCTTCCCCACTTCCATCAGGGAGATTTCTATGTAAAGTACAAGCCTGAACAAGCTGCTTCACTTTAAGGGCTGCAGGTTCTTTGTATGGCCAAAAGAACTCAATGTAACCAGGTGCCCATTATACCCTCTGTTGTGTCTCACATGTACCTCATGCTTAGCTTCTAAAATTCTTCACTTACAATGATCTTATGTGAATTTCAGGAGCCACTTCAGATGATATTTCTCAGCTGATTTGTGTGCTCTGACTTCACAGTTGTTATCCAACAAATGTTTATTCAGAATTTGCTACTATGCTAGAATGTTAACATCACTCTACTCCCTCATTCACCACACAGTAACTAGATTGATCTATTAATAGCATGAATTAACTGAAAGAATATATATATGTATATATCTTGTTAATTTAAATAATAACTTGAAACAGCTTAAACAAATAATTTTTAAAGTAGCAATCACCCACATTTTACTAAAAATCAAGTCTTACAGCTATCATTTGTGTTTGCTAGAAAATGCTTAAGAAATTATACCATTCACTAGATTAGATTGGAGATTAAGAATAGAAAAATAAAATGAAAATATTTTATGCACAGGTGCAAATTCCTTACAATACATGTGATCATTATATAGGTAAAGAATCAATAGAACTTATTTGTTATTGATTTGCATTATTATTTATTTAAAATATGTATTTAGCCCTTGCAAGTGTGGCAAGTACTATTCTAGTAGGTGAGATAAATTAATTTCCTATGACCCTGATCTTTCCTTCTGAAAGGGAAGGAAATCTAGAGTCAAATAACAAAAAAGGGCATTTTCAATGGCAATTTGTGATACTAAATGTCATTTTCCATGGCAATCAGTGGCAGTAAGTAAAGCAGAATGTGGGGCAGGGAGTGTGTGGAGGGAGCTGTAGTTTTAAATAAAGAGACCTAAAGAGGCCATGCAGCAAGGTGATGCTGAGAACAGTTGCAAGAGCTGGAAGGGCTGCACCATGTGCACACTGGAATCAACAGTCCCTGCAGTTGATCTAAGGGGCAGTGGAGACAGGGAAAGAGGCTGATGTGCTTGAATAACCACCCAGAAGCAGCTGTCCATGGAACCACGTGAAGAACTTAACTTTTGCTCAGTGTAGGTGTTCTTCCAGTTGATGATAAACTCCATGTATGAGACAGGCATACTCGTGGGTCTCCAGGGCAGGCAGCACTAGGACCTTCTGCAAAACTAACTACGGAAGTTGTAGGAGGACGAGGAGCCCAGACCTATTGCTTTTCAGCAAACACCAAGACTACTCTGGTAGGGCTTGCCCTGGGAGAAGCTTAAAGCCCAGTCTTTTCCCTGATATTTTTATCACTCCACATCTGCTCTCTGAAGAAGGAAGATATAAAAAGTCCAAAACACCAACAGGTGCTGAGGGCCAGGGGCACTGAGCTCTCACGGGTGGGGGAAGAAACAAGGTGAGGAGGCGACTGGGGCTGGCCGGGAGGGATGTTCTCTGACCTTTCTTGGCAGGGGTTCATGTTACCTCTGGCAGGGATTTAATCTACTTTTCAGGACTCCACCCCCTTAGTTATCCTACTTCCAACCCTAAAAATCTACTAATTGAAACTCAGATCATCAGATCAGTTGTGGATATTTTTTGAATAAAATTAAATTAAATTAATACATGTACATGATTTCTAAGGTCAAGCACTATGAGGTTCACGATTGTCTTCTCTTCCTATTGCCACCTTCCCTCCCTGGCACTCATTATAATCTCCTTGACCTATTTCTTCAGTTTGGTTCCTCGAAACCTTCATATAACAATCGCATAGCTAGTTTTCCAGTTTCATATGCTATGTATTATATTCTTTCTTAGAAGAACATCTGGTTTTAACTGTCTTCCTAGTCCTCCTACCATCTCCCATTTTCCCAAAATATCTTTGCCACCTTTTTAGGTTGAGTTGAGTCTCAGTGATTACATAATTATAGCTGTTTAAGTTCTATTCCCAGATCAGTCATAGAGTATACTATTATCATTTTTCTCCTTGCGGATTTTGTCATTATCATTTTTATTATTGTCATTAGCCAACTTTTTCTAAGTACTTTGGCTAACTCATTCCAGCTCCACAGAAAGAACAATTCATACATTCAAGTCCATCAAATAATCTGACAGTTTCTTATTTCTTTTCTTTCTCTCTCCCTCTCCCTCTGTCTGCCATCTTCTTGAGGATCTCCCATTCTTTTCCTGCCATGTTCGTAGGTGACACCTACCATTACCCTTAGGATTCTGTTCACGTCCTTCTTTTATTAGACTCCTAATTTTCTATATTCTGTACCTTCTATTCTTTTTTGGGTTTATGCTTTGAATTTTCTAAGGAGCCCTTTGTACCTATAGCCAAAAAAAAATGAATTTTTAATAAGAAGTCTATATCCTTCATTGTTTCTTACATTTTTATTTGATCTTTTATTCACTAGAATTATTTATTTCATTTTTTCAAGCACAGAAACAGAAAGGGTTAGAGGAAAGGGTAGCATTGGATTCTAGGATTTATAACTATTTTATCTGTATAGCCTTACAAAATCTAACCTCAACACTACTGTGTCTCAGACATATACTAAACTCAGCAAATTCACGTAAACACCAACGACATCCACTAACCTCTGTTGCTAGTTGAGTGTACCTTACTTAGGAAAGGACCTTATCTCCAGCTATGCGAACAACCTACAAGGATCCATTATTGTTTTGTTCTCCAGACTGCAGTCACTGTACATACCTACATATCCTCCAGTCCAAGTGACTTTGCTACTCATTCCCCCAGGCAAGCCAAAGTCATTTCATTGCATTCTCACCACTGCATAGGGCTTCAGCCCTGGAGTTTCCTCCGTCCCTCCCCACACCAGTTCCCTGTTCTTAGGTAAGAGTGATCTTTCTTAAAGGACATGGAATGAAGCTCAGAGCTCAGATTTCCTCCATGAGTCACAGTTCCTCAATGACAATAGTCTAGAAAGCCTACAAACCTTCAGGACCTATCACAAGGCCACTTCCTGACTATGTCTTGTGTCACTGTTTCATAATCTCTACCTTGCATTTGTGGGGCTTTTATTGTTGTTATTGACAAAATATGGTACAGGTTTTCCATTGTTTTGAATCTGCTTTTCCCTGCCTCATGATTTTTGTGTGTACCTCCATACTTCTTAGAAAACTCTTCATACTGTCTTCTCTCCTCCTCCTCTTCCTCCTCCTCCCCCTCCTCCTCCTCTTCCTCCTCCTTCCCTCTCTCTGCCCTGTAGATGAGAATAAACTCTGGGATAGTTCACTGTGGATCCACAAGATTCTTCCACTGGGCCAGCAATCACACACAAGTATTCCCATGACAAACTGCAGAATGTGAGAGTCACGCTGGAACTATCATTGTTACTTTTACTTGCATTTTGTTAGTCAAAATAAGGCACAAAATGCAATCTAGCATCACTGGAAAAGAAAACACATTCCAGCAAACTAGTGGTTAATGCTGCAAGGTCACAGGGCAAAGAGTCTGGATCTAACAGAGGGAAAATTTGAAGAATTTCAAAAAGCCATTCAATCTTTGGTGTTTAGTCCCTTTGCTTAATTTCTTAAAACAAAACAAAACAAACAAACAAACAAACCATAGGATGCACTGCCAGCCTGATAGCTCAGCAGACTAAAGTCCCTGCCTCGGCAGAGTGCAGGGGCCAGAGTTCAATTCCCAGAGTGCTGTGCTGGCCCCGCCCCTGGGGTGTGCTGAGATGGTGACTGAGACTGGGCATGGTGGCATACACCTGTAATCCCAGCTCTTCAGAGGCTGTAAACAGGCAGATCACTACGAGTCCAATTTCCATAGTGAAGCCATGTAGAGCATGCATCCCCTGTCCTAAATGCATTAAAAATAGATAGATAAATAAATAAATAAGCCACTAGTTTACTGGAATGTATTTTCTTTTCCAGTGATGCCAGACTGCATCACTGCATAAATCAATCAATCAGTCAACCAATCAATCAATCAGTCAATCCATCACAGGATTCATGACACTAAATTGCCTAACAACTGATAGCTAACTTTAATCAGACAGGATGTTCATCTCAGGAGTGAGGCAGCTTGTTTGCTTTAGGCACTGGGCCAAGTCCCACCTCCAGATATTTGATCAATTTCCAAGCTTCCTGGCTCCCAACATAACTCCTTTTTTATTTGGCTTTGTCACAATTGTGTGTTTCACTGCAGTTACAGAAGCAGTATTTGAAGCAGTCCTTAAAGGACCTTTTCACCTACTACTACAAAGACAACAATATGCAGTGTATTAATTATTGTAACCATTCTACTAACCTGACTTAAAACTGTTTCGTTGCCATTTTATCTTTCTTTTCTCATTAAAACAAATAAAAAATAAAAGAATAAATAAATAAATCACAAGAGCCAGACATCCTCCTGTTAGCTGCTAAGTATGATAGAGGAGGTGGCAGACGCCACATCATGTTTTCTCCATCATCAGGTTGTTAAGTCATAACCACAGTCTTATTTTGTTCTGCACAGTTCCCATGACTATAATTATCTGTGACTTTGTTGCCACATTTATTGTTCTTTTTTCTTTGAACACTGTCCAATGAGAGCTGGTTTCTTGGTAAGGTTGACCCTGTTGATATGATTGGCCATGTTACCCTGAGGATGCACATGTGTAGTGCTTTTTATGGTTAGAAAAAAGCATGGATAGCACATATGTTACATAGTAGCTAAGAAGTTTGGTGTGTCTTCACATACACCCTGAGAACAGTAGATAGGAGGACAGCTAAGCCCTCCTAGGCCCAAGGATGCAATCTAGCTATAGTCTGAAATGATCTTGTTCTCCAAATGTAACTGACATATTAAATGTAAGAGAATGGAAACCTACACAAGTGGAACGAGTGTACAGTGGGAATGTATTTCGATCAAAATTGCCTCCTAATGCCTTTACTGGAACAATGATAGCGTCCTTAACAAAGGGTTCTGGAAAAACTGACTTTCCATATGCAGAAGGTTAAAGCTAAAACTATGTCTTTTACCATGCACTAAACTAAACTAAACTCTAAATGGATCAAATATTTACATATCAAAATGGAAACATTAAATCAGCTGGAAGATAGACTTAAAGATACTGGCGTAGGCAATTATGAACTTTATGAACAAAACGCCATCACATAGGAACTATCACAAAGGATCAACAACTTCGATCTCATCTTATTAACAAGTTTCTGCACAGCAAAAGAAATCACAAACAATAAATAATTAAGAATGGAAAAAAGGTTTTGCTTGCTGTTCCTCCGACAAAGATCTCTTATCTAGAATATCTAAACAAAACCAAAAAAGTAGATCACCCAAATGTAAAGACTCAATATAAAAATGGGTGACTGTGACAAATATCTAGGTCTCACACGAAGAAAGACAAGCAACAAGGAAATGTATGAAAAAAAAAATGTTCTGCAATGTTGGTCATGCAAAATATGGAAATTAAAACAACACTGAGATTCCATCTCACTCAAGTAAGAATGGCTATCATGAAAAAATAAAATAAAATAAAATAAAATAAAATAAATAACAAACGTTATCAAGGCTATTGGGCAAAAGGAACCCTTCCAAGTTGGTTGCAGTGTAGACTGGTGTAACACTATGAAAATTAGTGTGGAGAGTCCTCAAAAAAATTACAACTATTAGCCGGGCATGGTGGCACATGGCTATAATCCCAGCACTTGGGAGGCTGAGGCAAGAGGATCAGTGCAAGTTCAAGACCAACCTGGGCTACAAAAGTCAGCTCAAGTTCAAGCCGGGCGTGGTGGCGCATGCCTGTAATCCTAGCACTCGGGAGGCTGAGGCAGGAGGATTGATGCGAGTTCGAGACCAGCCTGGGCTACAAAAGTGAGCTCAGGACCAGCCTCAACTGCATAACGAGACCCT